>LOJH01034574.1:0-15992 GCA_001685095.1 Ellobius talpinus
AGGGAGGGAGGGAAGAACGAAGGAAAGAAAGAAGGAAGGAAAAATTGGCAGGGTTGGGGACATACCTCAGCAATAGAGCACAGCTGTCTAGCATATATAAGGACCAACATTCTGTACTCAGTACTAGAAAAAAAATAAACACAAGCAAACAACAATAACAACAAAACCTGGAAAAATTATCTTTCCCCCAGATCCTTTAAGGTAACTGGATAGGGGTTTGCTAAAACAACCAAAACTACTGTTTAAAAAAAATGTGTTGCCAGGCTGTGGTGGCACACGTCTTTAATCCCATCCCTTGGGAGGCAGAGGCAGGCAGATCTCAGTGAGTTCCAAGGCCAGCCTGGTCTACAGAGTGATTTCTGGGACAGCCAGGACTACAACACAGAGAAACCCTGCCTTGAAAAACCAAAATTAATAATGATAATAAATGATAGTAATAATAAAATAATTGTGTTATCCATCATGAGGCTTTTGGGCCTGACGCTTTTCTTATCTTTACCATTTCCCCTTCCTCCTTCCTTCTCCCTCTTGCTTTCCATCTTTTTCTCGCTGGAATTCAAAAACCACCAACGAGACACCAGGGAAGAAGTACCCAGCAGTTATTAAGTTCAGAGAATCCCCCCTCCCTGCTCCTTTAGTTGGATGCTGACCTTATTCCAGATGCTCTTGTGTAGACAAATTGTCATTTGGCTTACAGCTCACAGTCCATCAAGGGAGGTCAAGCAGGAACTCAAGACAGGAATCTGGAGGCACGGGCTGAGGGTTTGCGAAGCCATGGAGGAAAGCTGCTTCCTGGCTTGCTCTCCCTTGGGTTGCTCAGCTCCCTTCCTTAAACAGCTCAGTCCACCTGCCCAGAGGTGACGCAACCCACAGTGAGCAGTGATGTAGGGTCCACTCCTACATCACTATGAAATAATAAAAATACTTCATAGAAATGGCCACGGGCTGGTGCAATAGAGGCAATCCCTCAGTTGAGATTCCCTCATTCCAAGTACGTCTAAGTTTGACAAAACTTAGAGTTGACAAAAACAAACAGAACTCTCAACACACTAGTGTATTCATTGTGAAACTTCAAAAGAAGGAAAATAAAAAAATAAAACAAAACCACTCTGTCACCTATAAAAAGTCAGTGGTCAGTGGTGTGTTGCCAGGTGCTGGTGGCACATGCCTTTAATCCCAGCACTCAGGAGGGAGAGGCAGGTGGATGTCTGTGAGTTCGAGGCCAGCCTGGCCTACAGAGCCAGTTCCAGGTCAGGCTCCAAAGCTACAGAGAAACTCTGTCTCGAAACACTCCCCCAAAAATTCAGTGGTGTGTCCTATTATGAGTGGAGTCACAGGGGACCCTTCCTTGTCTCTAATGCTTTCAGGAGTGGGAATTTTAAAAACAGTTTTAAGTGTATATTTCTTCTTTGTTCAATTGATTATTCACGAGTTGAAAATAATTAAAGAAAAAAACTTGAAATTGACAATAGTATTTTTCTTGCTCACCTCAATTCCCTTCAGTCCCTCCTCCAACTCTCATTGTGCCTCTTGTCAGAACTGCACTGTGTGCTGAAAACTGAGGTGACAGAAAGCCAATAACAGAGGGAGGGATGTGTTGTGTTTGTAGATATTATTTAAAAATACAAACAATCTTATACAGGCAAGCTCAGACAAATTCCAAGCTTGATTGTAACCTTAAGCAAAGGAAGGGAGGAAATTTGGCAAACCCACTGTGGGGTGGTAGAACGGTGTAAGCTATAGTTGGCCCACAATAAATCTCTACCTGCTAGAAACATCCTGTCTACAGGAAGTTTTTAAGGAAGTTAAAGGAAATCTGGGAAATGATAAACACACATGCACTTATCTTTGCTACTAAAGTTTAATAATGTACAAGTGTTCAAGAGATGGCTCTTTTCAATTTCCTTTGAAATGCACACTCACAGGCACACATGTGTTCATCCACACACACACACACACAATGGTTTTTGTTGTGCTTGTTTGAGACAGGGTCTTGCTATGTGTAGTCCAGGTTGACTTTCAGCTTGGGATGATCCTATCTTTTCTTTCAGGTTCTGGAATTACAGACATGAGCCACCATTCCTGGACATTATTTTCTCTGTATGAAGGATAGCTTCAGAATTCAAAAACAACAGCAAAATAAATGGATTACAAAGAATACACCCCCTCCCAAACATCATGAGTAGACTGGAAAGGCCAGGTTAAGAGAAGAGCTCAAAGGTCACTTCAGGACAAAATGAAATCACTTATTTTGGAATAAATCATTAAATTGGATTGTTCATGAAACCAGAAGACTGTCAACTCATGTCTATCATTTCTTTTTAAATTTCACTACTTTGCTGAATTTCAGATACAGCCAATGAACTGTAGCAGAGGCCCTGCCTTCTGCATGTCGCGGTGAGGGTGGACAAGAGGGCTCCTCAAGTAAACACACTGATTACCAAGCCTGGAGACTCCAATTCAGTCTTCAGAATCTACATGGTCAAAGAAACTGATTCCTGCAAGTTATTTTCTAACTTCCATGTATATGCTGTGGCATGTGTATACGAGCACATGCACGCACATGCACATGCATGCACACAGACACACACACGTGCACGTATGCACACACATACAGCTAGCTAGAAATATCTATGACTTTGAAAGTAAACTACATTCTTTTTAGCAGTGCAGACCAATAAAAAAACACAATTAACAATAGCAAATATAAGGCAGGAAAAGAATTGAATCTCCCTAGCAGTGACACATACCTGTCACCTCCGAAATGGAAATGGACATAAAATGTCACTGTCAGCTTAGCACAAGTGTCAGGCCATGACCCAGCAATACAAGCCCTGTATCTTGATGTCTGTATTTGTTAAGATGCAAGGCTCCAGATCTCATAACCCCAAACACAGAAAATAATAAATAAAAGTTATTTCTGTCCTCTTTGCCAATGTCTGGACTTCGAAGGGTCACTTTCCTCGAGGTCTCCTCCTCCTCCCTTGTTTTTTTCTCTCTTTGCCCTCTTCCTTCTTTTCCTTCGCTGCTCTTCCTTCCTCTCTTTCCTTTTTTCTTTTCTTTCTTTCTTTTTATATTATTTATTTTTTATTTATTTATTTATATTTTTGGTCAGGAAGCAAGGAAACTGTCTTGACAAACGACCTCCTTGAGTACAGTGGGGCTTTCGCAGCGTTCACATCAAAATGGGAAATAATCACCCTGCCTGTCGTGGAATGGAAAACACACCCTAGTACCACGGAGGGCATGACTTTCTCTAACCTGGTCTGCCATTCTCCTATCCTTCGCATGTTCAGGCATCAGTCATTTTCAGTCATGTGACCACAGCAGGTAATTTAATTTACTTGTCTCATTTCTACAACAGAGGATAATAACACCTTGCCTTTTTGGAAGGAGCGGCTAGGTTTAAATTATCCCAAGTTGCTTGTTAACCCAAGTATCTATAATTTAGAGATTTCTCAAAGACAGTGTATCCTTTCCTAATTTCTATGACCTTGATTCTATGATCTGTGTTCCTCTATAGCATGAACAAAGAAAAGCCACATGGTGTGCCATCTTCTGTGCTCCTCAGAAAAAGATGTTGTGGCTTCGTTATCTCACTGGCTAAAATAAATGAACTCCAAATCTATATTGTTGTGAGAGCAACAGGGGCCCCAGCTCCCTTTTCCTTTGTTCCATATTGGTTCAATCAAGTCATGAAGAGTTTGTCAAGTTTTATGTTAGCAGTTCAGAAAGTAGCCAATTAAGACTCTTTGAATCGCAAACCTACAGATCTATAAACAGCTTTGCTCAAATTTTCTCAAATTTCAACAAAGTAGATATTAATAACGAGGAGAAGCTAGAGCGACTGAAAAACTTGTACAGAATATTGGATAATTTAGAATCCATAGCATCTCTTTCTATTGGTATTTCTGAGACTACACCTTCTTGAATTGCCCATAAACCTTGCAAGTGAATATTTGTTTTTTACTAAATGTTTCTTTTCTGCTTCCTGTTCTTCAAATAACAGTGTACAAGCCAACATGGGGAAGCACACACAAAATCCCAGAGTTTTTGCAAACTGTGCCCACCTCTGAGGCAGCTTCCAGCATAACCATAGTTCAAATAGCTGTAGCTAAAAAGAGAATCTGCTGGCTTCTTTTGCTCCCTTGGAAGGCCTGGGATTTCTGTCACATCACACCAAGCTCTCTTGAGGAGTTTCTTTTATATTTACACATTTATTATTTATTTAAATCGTTATAAAAGACCTCCTAGGTGCCAAGATCTGTGTTATATACCAGGCCTTGAAGGGTGGGCAAGCACCCTGTTCTCATACACCTTTTAGTTCAGTGGAAATAGACAAACAAATAAGTAAGGAAGTACATGTGAGAGTTACACATGGCTATGAGTTCAGATAGAGTAGGAGGACCACTAAAGTGAGCACATGTGAGGGGGTGGATGGTTCTCTCTGAAATCAAGGTAAGACAGATGGACCCCTTGGTCAAAGTCTGAGAGATGGTATTCCAAGAGCACCACGGGCCAGCTCAAAAATGTAGACATAGAATAGGCATGGGAATTGCGTAGGCCACGGAGCAGAGAGGAGACCAGAGGAAAAGCCCTATGTGTGAGGAGAAGAAACAATAGGTCCTGAGGCAGGAACTGAGTCACTCGCTCTGTCATTGAGTGCCTGCCCCGGGACAGAAGAACCACAGTTGTACTGAACCCTCGTTACCCGCAAATGGCCCAGTCACACATTCTCTGCCGCCAATGCTGGCAGGCTGCTTTGTATTCTCCCTTTGTATCTACAGTGAAGCAGTCCCTTCTCTCTGGCCTCGCCACCTCAAAGAGCCTAAATGAGAAACGTGGGGAATGTCAACCCCACAAGGAGCTATTATGAGTGGATGGCTAATACAAGGAGCTATTCTTAGCTCAAAGGCTGACACACAGCTCTAAGAAATCCAGGGAAATGTGTCTTGATGCTACTAGGCACCTTGATAGACTAGAGCCTTGAAAACAAAAGGAAGCTTTTAGTCTAAGAGGTAATGAAGAAGCAGTCAGAGGCCACCATTTTCATTCTGTGCTGTAGAAAGTAAGTCCAGAGTAAATCAACACTTCCATTTCAAAGAGCACCTTTGCTTCAGAAAGCAGAAGAATTCAGAAAAAGAATTTATCCTGCTTCCTAACTTACCCAATGATTGTATAAAGCAGTTAGTTATTTGGATGTGGGAACAAACCATACGAATGTTCCAATTTCCTTTTTTTTGTCAGCAAGGGTGGAAATGTCACACAGCTTAGCAAATACACAACTAATCAAAAGAGCTGATCTTTGGTAAGAATGGATTGGCTCTCTTCCTGACCACAATTAAGTCATCTAGATTTAAATTCTTCACCACGAGAAGAGAGGACAAAAAGGAGTCTAGAATGCATTGCTTCCCAGTGACTGACACATGAAGGCCAAAAGTTCTCCATACACATGTATAACATCTGATAACATGTTACATGTTAGCACATGTGTAACATGGCAACATATTATATGTGATAACGTGCTACATGTAGTATCACAACTAGTGCCTTGCAGGTAAGAAACTGGTGCTCTTAAGAAAGTAACTCCAAAAAACTGTGCAAAAGGAGAGTAGCATTTAATGTTTCTTCCCTGCCTACTTGAAGATCTGTCCTTATTTTCCTAGCATTGTCTTTCTCTTATTCAAAAAGAAATATACATTCAACTTTTCGAGGAAACTCTTCTATCAGAATGAGAAATGCAAAACAGCTCAGAAAATTGAGAGGACAAATATCTCAAGCAATGTATCCTTTTTAAAATGAAATACTGGGGTCGGGGTATAGATCAATGATAGAGCAGGTACTTAGTATACACAAGGCCTTAGGTTCAATCCTTAGCAACCCAAAATTAGATAAATAAGGAATGAAGCCTCGAGCCTCTTGGTGATAGCATGCTTCTAGAACATGCATAGGTCCTGGGTATGAGCCACAGTGTTGCAAGCAAAAAAAAAATCATACTTTGTCTCAATTCCATAATATTTAAAAGTGCTTTGGTGACAAGTAAGACATCACTATCAAGGGCAGTGGGCTCATTTTGTAAGCACAGAAGGAACATAGAATGAAAGAAGGGATCCAAAACAGAGGTTTCACACTTGAACTGAAGGTCTATAATGTTCCCCACCCATGGGAAAACCTCCACTAGTTACAGCCAATTAACTTCCAGACAATCTTTTAGTCAATCAAGGATTGCTCTGACCATAAACATCTCTGGTTTAGAAACTTCTTTTATGATGTATAACTTGCAGATAAATCCAAATCACCCATTGCCTTCATCCTTTAATGATTTATTCTGCATCCTTTTCAAGAAAAACGGCTTTGCTCAAATAGTCCAACAGAGTTTCCCCGCATTTGAGAGGGAAACAAATATCTGGTATAAAACATATTAAGATAGTGAATGATTTCACAGCAATTTAAAAAATCACTGCATGCTTTCATGGATCCAAAGTGTTGAGGCCTGACTCAGTGTCGTTGGTCCCCAGCTGGTGAGTTCCCCACTTTAATTTTCAGGCCCCGACAGCTAAAACATCCAGTGTAAAAGTTATGCCCTCCTAGTCCAGATGTCCTCCTTATTTCTTCCACGAAGCAAACGAGAAAAATC
The DNA here is from genome assembly GCA_001685095.1 of Ellobius talpinus. Taxonomy (NCBI): domain Eukaryota; kingdom Metazoa; phylum Chordata; class Mammalia; order Rodentia; family Cricetidae; genus Ellobius; species Ellobius talpinus. The sequence continues at coordinate 6,638 of LOJH01034574.1, forward strand.
AAAGTAGCATAGGAAATAAAAAATCATCGGATGAAAGGTTTAATCACAATTTTTACTGTTTCCCGTTTATATTATTTGTTTTGCTCTTGCATATGAGTTCTGCTCTTTGAAGCCCTAAAGTATTAATATTGCTGCTTTTGCTGCATGAGTTTGTTGCGATAGTAAAGTATAAAAGTCAACACAGAACACTAGTTTCCAGATATATTCCCAAGTGAATAAGATACTATACCTTGCATCACTAAGAATATATACATAATTTTTTCTTATCATGCAGGAAATCTACTTAATTTACTATAACAGAAAGGAATTACATAAAACTATTTAGCATTCACAAAATAATTTTTTTACCCTGTACCACCCAAATTTTGTCAATCACATCAAATGGTAGTCAATGACCTCCTTCCACCTCTAAACATTTTAAGAACAGAGAGCCATCAGAGTTATTTAAAAATAAGAGACGATGCAAATACAATGCATAATAAAAATAAGTGTTGCATTCAGGGACTTTAAGGAATCAATAATCGATAATGGGCATACGAGTTATGCTTGGCCATAGTCTGACTTGTAGGAAGTCCAAGTCTTGTCTTAAAAAAGAACAGCCCATACATTTTTAGGATGTATCTATACCTGGGAATTGGGAGCCTGATGGGAAATGGGAGCATTTGGCTCTCTTGGTTAATGTGGGGCTGTGGTCAGCAGCAGTGCCGTCTCTGGGAAGGATCCCAAAAGCTTTTCTTTCATTGGATCTTGCTACAACATCCTACTTCACATCGCCTTCCTGGCCTTGGGGGGACAAAACTGCCTTTAATAGCTCTTCACTGAAAGGGCCACAGGCACACCCAGTCTGAGGACTTTCAAAGCTGCCTCTTCCCAGATGCTCTTGCTGTGGTCAACATCTGGCCCACATCAATTCAAGGCTGGACTACAAACATGTCATCCTTCCAAGAAGAGAGCAGCATCTGTCCAGGGGTTTAGAGCTAGTGAATGCTGACTGTTCTAGGATGGTAGTGAAGAGAACTCTGCAACTGTGACTCTTCAATGTTTGCCACTAGAGTCCTTGAACCACCAATAACCATATAGCAAGAACACAACAACAAAACAAAACAAAACAAAAACAAAAAACCAACCAGCAGCATTAACAGTGCCCAGTTCAAAAAGCAGAGCTCACACGCAAGAGGAAAACTGATAAAAGAGTAGAAAATGGTAAAAAATTGTGATGAAAGCTTTTATCGGTCACCAGGCTGGTCCTAAGACTTCATTATCACAACTAGAGCTTCATGGTCCTAGCAGAAACCTCTCTAAAATCACAACTTAAAAGAAAACCAAACAAAACATCCAATTGTTCAAAACAAATGGGATGGAGCACGCCCAGTGACAGTTGTAAATTTCTGACTCCAAAATGTTTGACCCTGGAAGAGTGAATCTTGAGGTTAACCCAGGCCTGTGAAGGACCAGGCAACATGGAGCCCAGGAAAGCCCCCTCAACATCTCCCTCCACATCCCCGCTAATCACCACTGTCAAAGCATTTGGGTTAACAAGCCCCTTTTTTAAAATGCAAATATCCCCAGGGAGAGTTGAACCTCATTCATACCTCAGTGCGAATTAGTTTAATTAGATAATCAGATCTAATTAATTGAGGGCTCAGGGAAAGAGAGTTTTGATTGAGGTGGGCCTAAGGGAGGGAAACTTTAGAAGGGATTCGGGGGAGCTCGTGAAGAACGTGGAGGAGGCGTGAGGACAGTGGGTTGGAGGGTGCTGGAAAGACCCAGAAGGAGTGAGGGTGTACGAGGCAAACTCTGGCTGTTCCATTGTTTAGTCCAGGGTCTTAAGGCATCTGTACCAGAAGGCTTTCCATCATTGCAGTAAACACCATGACCAAAAGTAACTTGGGGAGAAAGTGGTTTATTTGGCTTACAGGTCCAATCACAGTCCATCCCGAAGGAAAGTCAGGGCAGGAGCTCAGACAGGAAGTCAGGGCAGGAGCTCAGACAGGAACCGGGAAGCAGGAACTGAAACAGAGATCATGGAGATCATGGAGATCATGGAGGAACACTGTTTTCAGGCTTGCTCTCCCAGGCTCATTTACTCCTTGTTTTTTGTTTGTTTGTTTGTTTGTTTTCGTTTTGTTTTTTTTTTTAAATGGGCCCACCTGGCCAGAGGTGGCACCGCCCACAGTGGGCTGGGCACTCCCACATCAAATGTGAATAGAGAAAATGCCTCCAGTCAGATTGGCCTGCAGGCAAGTCTGTGTGTTCTCTTCCCTGAAGACTCTAGCTTGTGACAACAAAGCTAGATGCACCAGCATCAAGGCAAGTTAGGATACAAGGATTCATGCCCAGGCTACAAGTTACACTGTTCTCAGTTCATACTCATTGGACCAACGTTCCTATTTTAAGAAAGGAAGAAGGCGTAGGAGGCTAAGAAAGAGGAAGACAGATGCGTCATTCCACTCTCTTTACTGTGAAGGGGTCCTGGACACAGGTCTCCAGATTCCTCTGCTTGGCAGACTACTTTTCTTCCAAGCAGTTACCGGAGCCACCTGGGCTCCGATAACTGCCAGCTCTCCTTATGGCTGCCGCTGGTTATCAAGCCTGGTTTGGAGGGAGCTCGCTTTGAATTCCCAGGCAGGCATCGTAGTGTCCCGAAAGATGCCATCAGGACTGGAAAGCATGACCTAGTAGCCGATCAAGTTCATATCCTGACCATGGAATTCACACGCAGTGATTGCCTCTAGCTAGGCTAAAAAGCAGGGGGATTAAATGCTTACCATACAGGGTTATAGCAAAGCTGCATTGAGACAAGGTGGTGAAGCAGGGAGGTATTCGTTCAGCGAAGCCAGCATGAGAAAGGTAACAGGCGTGTGTGTGTGTGTGTGTGTGTGTATGTGTGTTCATAATGGTAAACTCAGACTCTAGATTGTACAGTGCTTGCCCTACTTCAGTCTCTCACACCTAAATTGGACCCTGGGTCAACACCTCTTCATCCCTCAGCTCTCAGCTGTAATAACCTGTCATAGGAGAAACAGTGAGCAGAATCCTCCGCAACCCCTTAGCATTTTATATCAGCACACTCCATGTGGCCCTCGTCTATCCAGCTTCGTATTCACTGTCACTCTGTGAGTGCAGCTTGCCACACTCGAATTTACAATCTCCCTGCCTCATCCTTCCAGAGTTGAGATTTGGCCATGAACCCCTCCCCCAACCCCAGCCCGATGGCTTGTGGCAAGTTCTTTGAGGACAAAGAACAAACCCTTGGCACACTGTATTCTCCACGCATAGTAGGCAGTGAGTGCTCCGGTGCCTGTGTTCAGAGAGTGGAGAAGGGAAAAAGATCAAAGCCTGAGTGTGTACCCACAGGGCCATTGAAACTGGAGATCTTAAAGGTGCTGTGAGCAAAGAATGTAGTCTTTTTGAATTGGAGGCAGATGTTGACACAGCTTGTTTCTAGCAATACAGGTAAAAAAGTTCCCGAATGAGAACATTTTGTACAAATGTGAAAACAATATTTTAGAGAACCGTTCCTAGTGCTCGGATGGATCCTAAGGGATCAAAATCTAATTCAGTGGGATAAACAATTCTAGCACCAAGATATGCATGGTTCACTTTTTACAAGGTGAGTTTTACATATAAAACATCCCCAAATACGTGCACAGTAGAAGGTCTGTGAGATGCCTCCCTTGCCCCAAGGTGACTCTCGGAAATCACTGGGTTTGTTTGTCTCTTAGTTGAGATGCAGGTATCATAATGCATGGCCACCTTCGAGTCTCCTATATTCCAACAATAAATCTTTATAGCCTCACATTTTTCTCATTAAAAGAAATACAGCAGTGCCAAATTGTTCTTTAGCATTGTAGCTTGTTCCATAAACAACAGCAGGCACTAGTATGGCCCAAACAGCTTTTTCATAGGCCAAAAAGGGGGGAAAAAGACAAGCATGAAAAAAAAATTGTTTGGGGGGAAAACCTTTTTTATGGGTCCTTATTGCATATGTCCAAGTTTTAATAAGATTACTAAGAAAACCATTCTGGGGAACAATAATATAACCGAGACTTGTGGAATATAATTAAGTGTCTCTCCACCTTTTCTGAGCCCCAAAGGAACAGCGGAGTCTGTGCCCAGGGCACGCATGCAGAGAAGGCTTTCTGTGAAGGGGACATGTCTGGGTAGACTCTGGGTGTGTAGCAATGGATCCTCTGGTCTGCTTCTCCATCTCTGTTCTATGTTCACCCACCACAGTCTTGGGAAAGAAATAAGGAAAGGGGTGGCCTGCATGTCCTAAAGTAATCTGGGTTTGACTGTAGCTCTAACAATTTCTTTGCTCTCTGGCTTGTGGTATGGCATACCACCTCTCAGTCATCAGGCTCTGGGGATTCTATAATGCAGCGACATACTTGTGGACTAGGTCTGACACATAACAGAATTCAAATCTACGGTGTCTTCATCACTGGTCTATTGCTGGGAAAAGACACCAGAGCAAAGGCAACTCTTACATTGGAAAGCATTTAGTTGTAGGCTTGCTTACAATTTCAGATGCTTACCCTAATTCACAGAGAATGGAGAGGAGGAGAGAACTTGGCCTTACCATAGGCTTTTGAAACCTCAAAGCTCACCTCCAGTGATACACCATTTTCTCCAACAAGGTCATAGCTACTCCAAAAGGCCACAACTCCTAATCCTTCTCAAATAATGCCAAATAATGCCACTACCTGATGACTAAGCATTTGGAGTCAGTCTTTTTTTTTTTTGATTTCTCGAGACAGGGTTTCCCTGTGTAGCTTTGGAGCCTATTCTGGGTCTCACTCTGTAGACCAGACTGACCTCGAACTCACAGAGATCTGTCAGCCTCTGCCTCCCAAGTGCTGAGATTAAAGGCGGGCACCACCACCTAACTATGCCACCATGGCTCAGATGGGCCATTGTTATTCAAACCACGACATATGGTTACTTCTAGTCCTTGTCCTCTATTTCCTATGCCCTTCTGGCATCTAACTCTATTCTACTGTAGTTCCTCTAATTGATGTGGCTGGCATTCCAACATGACGAGGCTCTTCCGTGCTGTGTCTCCTGGCCTCTAACTTCCTTTGGAGATGGTAGCTCTGTAAGATAACTTAGAGTCAGAGACGAACGTGGCCAGGGACACACACGCTCACGAGTGTGTCATCTATGTGGAGTCTGTCAGAGAGTTAGTCAGAATATGCAAATTATCCTAGGCAGTCGGAAGGATCATATATTCATTCACCTTTGTACACACAATCTAAGGTTCTGTGAAATTAAACTCTTCTCTACAAGGCTTTCAAAGATTTAAAAGCAGTAGGGAAATCCCTTTGTGTGGACTACTATGTTAGCTCTGAAAACAGTTTTGTGAACTCCAGTGACAAGCGAATTGCAGCTTTATGGCTCAGAAATAAGGCTTTCACTCCCTAAATCAGGCTTCTAGAACTGCCTTTGGGAAGCAGTGGCACTGGAAAAAGTACCCAAGGCATCTTCTTTACTTGTTCTTGTACCACCAGCCAGTTGCCAAGCACTTACTGAACATTTACATATGCCAGACTCTCCACATAGACTAGGGCTTCATAGAACGAGACACTGCCCCTCTAGTTCAGTGCCCAGTCCATTCAGGGGAAAAAGACAAGGAGCCAGTTAGACTTATGAATCCAAAGAGGAATGAGGCAACAGAGAAGTTTCTTCAGAAGCAACGAGCCCTGGATATCTTGTGCAGTAGAGATAGGAATCCAGCTGATGGGGAGTACTCCAGAGTTGGGGACATATGGCTGGGGGGAGTAGAGGAAGAAGCAAGTTGGGGGCACATAATGTGGTGTCCTAAAGTCTAACCTATAACGTAGAGATAAGAACTCAAGGGTGATTGCACAAACAGACGCTGATGGAACTTGCTCATCATATAGGGAATCTGGACAGCATTCTGAGAACAAAACTTAATTGTCTCCGTAAATTAAACTTTTGCCAGACCAGAATTCTGCCTTGCCTTTTTGTACACCTCTGAGCCTTATATACATAATTCTTTTTTCAAAAGCTAAAGTGTGAATGATTTGTTTCTAAATAAATCTCACTGACTCAGAAAAAGGATCATCTCTCTGTGACTTCACTTTTCCTAAGACTTTACACCTCCATCAACACTCCCCTCAGGGAAGCTTTGTGAAAATACACACACACACGTGCACTGGTCTATGTCCTCATAAACCCATCATGCACTGAAAAGGCCATAAGCTGAAAATACACTTCCTGCACCCCACTGGCCCGGCAGCTGAGCAAGCAGTCCTCCTTGGAGCTTGCGTGTCTCCCCTCGCGGGACTAACTGGACATAGTGGCTTCATGTCACCGTCTAGCATCATAGCTAGCCCAGAAAAAGGTAAGATTCAGCATCTGAAACAAACAAGGTTTCTGCTGAGTGGGATTGCCTTTCTGCCCTCGCATAGGCAAAACCATTCTAAGCCGAGCCATTGAGCGTTAGGAGCCATTTGTACTGTTTAAATTGAAACTTGACTGTTCATTATGTGGCCAGGCTGCACAAGACAGTTCTGACACGTGTGCTTATACGGGGCTGATGGCCACTGCCTCGTAGGAGGTGTGATGGAGCACACCAGAGGGCAGAGACAGACGTAAGTTCTTATAAACAATGGCCTTGAAATTTAGTCAAAGAAGATTCAGCAAAGTTTTCATTTCTCGCTTTCCTCGAAACATCTACACATATTTGAAAATGGATCCCTGAAAACCAGTTGCTACTGACTTATTTAATGCATTTCTGGACTGACTCTTCTCGGTTTGTTTTTCTTTCTGCTTTTGAATATGTGTGCAAGCCCTGAGCAAATGACTCTGCGCTTGGGGATGTAGGGACCCATACTCCATGAGATGTTCCAGACTGATGGCGGAAAATAGTTACTTCTTCAGGGTCAGATTGAACTGCATTTGCCAACAATTTATGATTTCCCTACTAGACAGTTAGATGCATAATACCACTCTGAAGGTTCTCTCAAACTGTGCAAAAGCAGCGTCTACTGTGTTCAATTGTTCCACGCAAGGCTTGCAATGTAGGATGTGAGCTAACCATCGAATCACCCCATGTTCGTGTGCGTTAGACAGCCAGTAACTGAGAATGAGTGCTCACTCTATGACAGGTACATTTCTGGATGTTGGGTCTGGAACAATGAAATATGCAAAATCCATGGAACTTACAAGACAACACATATGTATGCACGTAAATAAGAGTCTACACATTTCGGAAAATAAGTATTTTGAGAAAAAGAAGGGTCATAAAAAACAGAGACTCTCCAGAGGAGGAACATTTTCTTTCCTTCAACGGTCAGGAAATCATTTCTTGGAAAGCGACAGTTGAACTTATAAACAGATGCATTCGCTGGGAGTGAAAAAGAAGGCGGAGACAGGGAGGTCTGGAGAAGGGAATTTCAAGAAAAGAAGCACGCGGGAAGGGAATTGTCTGAACACCAGCTTAATGCATTGCAGACACCAGCAGATAGCCTGGGCGGCTGATGAAGGATGAAGTAACACGTGAAGGGGCGCAGAGAAGAAAAGGCCAGGCGCCGGGGCTCAGATCGTACTGGTTAACGCTTCACGGGACCATCACCGGAAAGCATCTGGAGAGGTTTAGGCGGGACTGACACGATCCCATCTGTGTTCCCGCATCTCCTGGATGGAAAGTGGAGAAAAGCTCAGAGGGCAAGGCTGGAAACAGGGAGACTGGGAGCCTCTGAGGTAACCCAGGTGGGAGACATTCTTCAGCCAAATGAATTGGCGAATTTGCTCACTTGTGGTAAATTCCGGGCAAATTCGCATTTGAATGCCTTGTGCTCTGAAAACCGTCCATGACTGGGGCTAAGCGCCACTTCCAGGACTTGGCTGGAGGTAGGCCTGTCCACCACATCCTTCAACATCTACAAGGAAGGGAGGGTGGGGGAGAAAGAGGAGTGTGGGCCCCATCACCCTCACGACAGTGTGGGCAAAAACTTTCTCCTCCCCACTGAAAACCAAAGGGGGGGAGGCAGACATAGTGGTGCTGGCACAAGATGGAAAGGGGCGGTCAAGTCTCTGCTTGAACAGCTGCTCAAGACACCAGAAGATTCGTTGCTTCACACGGAAGCTATCTCAGATAGGGTGAGGGAACTGGAGAAGTCGGCGGGGTGTTGGGCAGTCACACAACAGGCTGCAAGCCTACCGCCCTCTGTGGTTAGGATGCGGCTGTCTCGCACCCTGGACTGTGATAGAAGATGGCTGACCCAAGCTATCTTGTCCACACCCTTGACAATGCCTAGTTAAAAAAATAAACAAAACAAACAACAAACTTCTTCTCCATTTAGGAGACACCACAGCAGCAGAAGCATAAGGTTAAGGCATACTGCCAGTCCAAAGAGCTAAGTTGTAGCATTGAATGTAGTCATAAAGGTACTTCAATGCCAGGAGCCTATGCTGAGAGCAGAAGTTAGGAAAGCCACATGAAGTGTCCCCTAGAGTGACACCTGCTACAAAATTATTGCCAACTGTCAACAACCCATTTTAACTCACAATGATCAATTTTTAATCTCTGAAAATTATTTAATGTCACACACACATACACAAACTAACATTGGTTTATCTCTCAAAATATCATTGTTCCCCAAGCAAAGAAGCAGGGCTCCTCCATACAACATGTCTTGTCACAATTTCATGTGTACATACGCCCATTTTTGTACAGCATTCCCCTTTTCCTACTCAAATCTTCTCCTCTCAAACACCCTGATCTCTATTATTGCTCTCTTTCCCAATTTTGGCCTAAAACGACCAGTCACACCATTAACCTTTAGGGGATTCGCATTCTGTTCTGTATACTAACCCATAATCACATGCTGCTTGAAAACGGTTTCCGCCATTAAAAGGGAACTATACCGCTCAAGTCCACCAGTCATGTAGCTGAATGACAATGCCACCACTAGCATCAGGTAAGTGGCAAAGCCAACAGCTGACACACCCTGAAATCAGAGCACAGGGACACAGAACAAGCTATCCCCCACCCATGCCCGTCATTATAAAAATGAACCACACAATTCAATACACTGATGAGAATGTCTGTTGTTTTCCTGTGTGTCTGTTGGCCTGGGGTTAGAAAGTGCCCTCTCTGAGGAGCAGGAGATACTCTCTTCTCCACTATTGGGAAAGCTAAATATAATTAGTGGATGTACTGTATAAATTGTACAGGACACATGTTAGATCCTGAGAACGAGGAGAGAATTATCCTGAAACAATGACATGTTGATGATGATTACATTGAAGGTGCAGGGCAGTGGTGGTGCAAGACTTTAATCCCAGCACTCGGGAGGCAGAGGCAGGCAGATCTCTGTGAGTTCGA
>LOJH01034576.1:0-15992 GCA_001685095.1 Ellobius talpinus
CTCACCACCCAGTCCCAGCCCCAAAACAGGCTGAGCTGGGGGAACTTCTGGCCCTGGGTGACCCTTTATTTTGACCTTTAGTCATCATAGAAGGTCAGGGTTTTATTCACCTTGGTGTCATGTCAGTCTGCAAAAGGCTCCAGGTCTTAAAATATCGAGGATTTTAGATTTTCAGAGTAGAGATGCCCTTCCCACAAGAAAGAATCCTATAGAGGTAGGGAGAAATGGTGAGATGAAACAAAAAACTATTTTGTCTGATATTTAGATGATTTTAAACACTTTGAAATGATATTAAATTAGTATAAGTCTGCAGTAGTTGGTGTTGAATGTATCTATAGTCACCCTAAAGCTGTGATATTTGCCCTTCTATTAATTAACACACATTAAAACATGTTGGGAAATTAATTTATAAAAATAAGACATTTTCAATTTTAAGTTATCCATCTGAGCTCTAAAATACTGTTTTAATTCCTGTCTTACTGTCTTTTCCTCAGGTGCAACCCTTTTTTTTGTCCAGAACTTTGCTTTATCAAGAACTGGATGAGTGACAAGAGAAGTTGAAAAGCAAAATTCTAAGTTAACACTTGGATATTGGAAAAATAAAAGCAGCTCTTTGTTTCATTGGTCTTTGCCTTATTTTGGATCAGGCTTTCTTCCTGTTTGGCTTAGAGATATTGATGTCTTACTAGGTTCTCTTCCCTCATGTGGCTCAGGGGATGCTGAGACCATTTGACGCATTGCATTCTCTCAACATCTATTTGGGTCCTCATTGTTACCTTGGAATCAAGTTTAACTCCTGTTTCTGGATTCTGCCCTCCCCACCACAGTTCTAATAGAGCTGTATTTTACCTGCATCTCTGGCTGGTAGTCATTTCTCCCTTCTTTAGCTTCAGTTCACAAGCTTCTCCTCAGTTCCATGAAGCACAATTACATATCTTTTATATGATTTCAGAGGGCTTTGGGTTAAAAGAAAAAGTGCAAGAAAACTATAACAGGAAACATAAAGGGTTTATATCTGCTTTTCAGTTCTATAACCCAAGCCACATGTCAATCATCTACTGACACCTCTTTGTCTTCAGGACTGTACATGACAGTCTGCAATAGAAATCAACCTTCGTGACAGCTCTTGTCTCCTTCCAGAGTCCAGCTCAACCCTCAGCAAAGACGCAATGAGCATTTTGTGCTTATACCTCTTCTCCAGCTGTCTAGACTCCCGCTCTCTGAGCCTAGAGAAAGGAAATGACTTTTCCTGATCCTCTCTCTAAGGGTCTCAATTCCTTGATTGATCTTCAATCAAGTTTCTTTGCTTGTTTGGCTCTCTCCAGCTGAGTTCATATGGACCACGGATGCTGTGCAGAGAGAGGCAACAGTGCCCACGGACTCCATTAATATATCTATGTGTAGTATTTCCCAACAAGTAGAATGATAAGCATTAAAATCTCCAAAACAGGCTTAGATTAGATATGAAAATTTCTGCTGAGTAAGTACTTACTTGGGAAAACTGGCCTGTACTATATACATCACTAAAGCACAAATAAAGACACAGAAAGTATAGCCAACAAAAAGCTATGTCAACTTCAGGTGACTAGTGGGAGCATCTGACACCTCATATGTCTGCATCTGGGTTTATGATTTCAACAGTTTTCCAGGAAGAAAATAGAGTCACATGTTCTGTATGTGAGAATAACTTTGAAAACCACCCTTCCAGAAGAACATTCACCACAAAGACAAGGAGACAAAACTTTAGAAAACTCCACCCTTGACAGCATATAGGGAATTCCGGTGATCCTTTAAATGGGAGAGTCTGTGGTTTTAACAAAAACGTAACTTTTGCCACAATGGCTACTAATCAGCCACATTAACACCAGCTGTTGACAGTGCTCTGCCTGGATTCATCTCATCGTGACTATCATCACTGTCAGTAACAACTATTCCCAACCAATTCTTAATTTCAATTTACTAAAAATCCTGGTATGCCAATGACCCTGAAATGATAGAAATTCTGGTACGCAAATGACTCTGAAATCCTAAAACTCCTGGTCAGTATGCCAATAACCCTGAAATAGTAGAAATCTGTTTCTGAAGGAATTTTTATTGTTCCATTTTTTAAGGTCTGTAAAAATTTCAATAAATTTAATATTTACCACTTGTTCAAAATTTTACTAATTTATTAAAAGTGATTTACTAAGCTTATAAGTATTTAAAATGTATTTATTATCATTGTATGCAGTGGGAATGCTGTGTGCACATGACAAGGCATACATGTGCAAAAAGAAGATAATGAGCAGAGAAAAGCATACACTTTAATAGAATCAATAAAAAACTTTAAAGATGGAAGAAGAAAAAAAGAAGAAGACAATTTTGTGAGTCAGTTCTTCCTTTCCACCATTTGTCGTCCAGGGAATTAGATGTGGCAGGCCAAGCTCATCTGGCAAGAGAGTGTTACACAATGAGCTATCACTAGCCTTAAGTGTAATTTTTTTTAGTTCTCTGGGTTTTTTTAGCACCTACCTTCCAAAGAGTTACCTATTCTTTTAAAAATTATATTCTCTAACTATATTTTAAAATATAAATACATTTTAATATACTTTGTCCATTAGGGAGGGCAAACTTAAATAACTTAAGCATTATTTGTTTATCTGCCTTGGGAACCCAAACCTAGACTTGGTTTCTGTGCAGAAGAATACAGAGAGAATAACAAGCAACAGAGCTGTGACTAAGTTATTTCTTGAGAAAAGAGTCAATTCATCGTTTACATCTGAGGGCAAGAAGAAAGTAGATGTTTAGATATAATCAAGGTTTCTAAGCAATTGGCCATAAGAACAGCGACATTTTTATTTTTCAGTGCTGTATCCCAAGTTCTAGAGTAGCTACTGCTATGTAATAGATGCTCAAAATTTTTCTGGTTTAGCTTGTATTGGTTTCCAAGGCACAATCACTGAGTTCTTTATGGTTTCCAGGTTCCAGAGTCGGAATATGACCAGTGTAGCTGGGTCTTCCATTCAAGGTTTCAGGTGGTGCCAGTGGAATATCATAATTAAAGGTTTAGTTTTCTTCTCCAAGCTCACGTGCTTGTGGTTCGAATTCATTTTCTCATAACAACAAAAAGGAAGTAGCTTGCTTCCTTGAGATCTCAAGGAGTTTCTGACTCCACTCGTAAACCACCTGCTAGGCAGTAGCAATCCGCAAACATTCAGCTTCATAAGAGAGAAGCATACCGAGAGGTTTCTGCCATGATTTCTAGTAGCTGGACTTTTGACCTTGGAGAGATAAAACTGTGCCATACTCATTGAATGATTGTATGTATTTCTATATATTCACATATAGTTTAATCAGTGTAATTCAGAGAGTAGTTAAGTTGGTTGTTTTGATTGATACAATATGTTTTGCTATCTCTACTGATGAATTATTAATGGTATGATTAGCATCCCAAACTCCACTACCAACCACCAATCAGAGAACATGTTGAATGAGCCTAGTCCTTCAGCTACATTTGGCGATTTATCCCACACCATGACTAAGTTGCAAGCCGTTCTGGTTCAGTCAGGATTCCCCAGAAGACTGCTTAGCTTGAAAAACATAAAATAAGGCTGGCATAAAATACGCCCTTCAGGAAAGAATGTTTGTTAGGAAAAGCAAGCAGACAGATCTCAGATACCGCAGGAAAAGAACCAGATCAACACGGCTTTCATCTTCACAATCACGGGTCGCTTTCCTTATGAAAGTCTCCCTCAGCTGTTAATCCTGGAGAGCAGGAAGAGACAGAGGCTGAGAAAATAGGGAAGGTGAGTGTGTCGGGAAGGTGAGCAGAGCCTGGGGCAGGAGGCACAGGCAGAGCAGGGTGACAGGGACTGCAGAGGCTCTGTCGGGTTTGATCAAATCAGAAGGCGTCCTCAAATCTGGGAGAAGAGTGCAGGTTTCTTCTGTAGCAACAGATGGACATTAAGACTTTTGGAAAAAGTCATAATGTGGATCATAAAACAAGTGAAGCCATAAAACTTCAGACTGGAGCAGCCCACAGAGGCCGTCTGATGAGACATTTTATGCTTTCAATAATTAAGCTGAGGTGGAGAGCTGAAAAACTAAACAGTCAGAAGATAAACCTAGTGTGCTCGTAGGATAAACATGCCTGAAACAGTGGAAGAGTTCTGGGTGACGCGGGAATGGGCTTGGGAAGTGGCTGATAAGGAAGGATGGCTATTACAAGCAAGCTGATGTGGAGGGAAAGCCACATGCCTTAGATTCCAGGTAAGGAAATGAAGGAGGCAATAGCTCTGAAGAAAGCAGGGCTGGAGTAAAGATATAAGTCCTAGGAAAACATTATCAGTTCTATTTCAAATGTGTTCTCAGGCGGCATATCAGCCACAGAAACTTCAGTGTTATATCCTCCCACCAGAAGAAAAAGAACTTACATTATAGACTAAGAACTGTGAAGTGGCTTACAGAGCTCACCAGATTTGATCCTTACAGTAGTTCTTATAATTTGTTATAATTCAGATGTGGTGTCCACCCAATAAAGACTCTTGTGCTGAAGACTGGACTCCCCAGTCATTAAAAAGGGAGTGGCCCATGGGGGCACTAGCCTAAGGAATGGACTCACTCACTGCCAGGTCCATAATTTGGTAGCACTACATTGAGTTAATGGAAAAGAACCTTAGTTGAAAGAATTAGGTCACTGTCAGGGAATGGAGAGCACATACTTAGGGGTGATATCTTGTCCTGCCGATCTCCCTACATCCTGGACACCAGGTATGAGTGGCTCTGTTCCTCTGTACCCTGTTCCCAGGATGCTCTGACTCACTACAATCCATAAACAGTAAGCCAGCCAGTAACAGGCTGAAATAAAGGAGATGAATGAGTCTTTTTTTAACTCTCTCAGGTATTTGCCACATTAATAAAATATACTTCTATATCGTATCATCATAACTACATGTCTCTGTTTTATAATCTGAAAGAAAATATTTCATTTCTTGAGAGCCCTTGCCATCTGGAGCATTCTCTACTCTCAAAACATCTATGTGTTTACAGGCACATACATGTCCTAGAAAGGAAAGGCATTGCTGTTCATGATATAAATACAGCAACACAAAATAGGAAGAAATCCAGCCAGTGAAGACACTGGGAAAGAAGTGTGTACCAGCAGGCAGTGGCGGTGCACACCTTTAATCCCAGCACTTGGGAAGCAGAGGGAGGCAGATCTCTATGAGTTCAAGGCCAGCCTGGTCTGCAGAGTAAGTTGCAGGACAGTCAGAGCTACACAGAGAAACCAAGTCTCGAAAAACAAACAAGTTTGTACCAATGAAGCAGACAGACACACTTGACAAAGTATCATCTTTCTCCACAGTTACCTGCCTGACCACTGTTGGCTCACAGCCACATAGGGTCTGACTGGCATTTGCTGGCTTTCTGGCAGGGTTCAGAAGTGTGCCATATCTCGAAGAGCAAATAACCTGCTCTCTGGCAGAGGCTGTCCTTGGTCTAGACTTCAGCATGGAATTTTTATGCACTTGGGCTTGCTCCTCTTTGGTGTTATGAAACAGTCAAGCAAGATGAATGTGGCTAGTAATTTATACCTAAGTCTTGTGCTGAATTATACTTGGATGACTTATTAAATGAAGGATATTATCAATATTGCATCTGTCATAAATGAAGAACTCTGTTTGAATATATCTATTCCATCCATTGTTTTATGGCATGCTGGCCTCTAGAGAGAGTCACAAATCCAAGCAGCAGTCCTGAATGGTTGATTTATAGTCTTTCTTAAGGCATGACTAAAAGTTGTGTAAAGAATTTATATGGAGAAAGAGGGTTCCCTTTGACCAAGAATCAAGAGACAGACAGACAGACAGACAGAAAGACCCAATGGAAAGTTCTCAAGACTACCCAGAGGTGTTTCTACCCAGCTGAGATGACAGAAGAAGACGGGAAGACCAGTTGGTAAATGTGGTTTTAGAGTAGAGAACTGGGACCTTCTTGCTTCCTCACGAGGCTCCATGAAGCAACTTGATGAAAAGACTGGATGTGGAAGAGGAAACTCCCTCCAGTCATGAACACTGATCACCTCTCCTATTGTGCTTTTCAACAAAGTCTTAAAAATTAAAAATGGAAGTAGTATCCTTTCCTTCAGCCAAGTTCCCTATTATGTATTGTATTTCTCTTTGATTTATCATTGGTGAACTATAAAACATCTTCTATACAAGGTATAAGCCATAAAAGCAGGTGACTGCCATTGTTCTAAATCCTCTTATTCAGTTCAAGAGACTGCTACAAAGTAGGTCACACTCTTATCCCAATTTCCAGATAAGAAAACTGAGACATGGAGACAGACATCTAAATTGCCTGACACAAATGTTTCTGCATTCTGGACTCATAATTCCTTAGTCTTTAGGTACAATTTGTCATCCTTTTTATTGCATGATAAAACATTGACCAAAATCAGCTTTCAAAGGAAGGGTTTATTTTCACTTACAAGTTACAGTCTATCCACAGAGGAAGCTAGGGCAGGAACCTGGAGGTAGGAGCTGAAGCAGAGGCCATGGAAGAAGAGTGCTTACTGGCTTGCTCCTATGAGCGTGTTCGGCTATCCACCTATCCAGGGATGGCACCGCCCACAATGTGACAGGCTCTCTCCTAGAAATTACCAATCAAGAAAATACTCCACAGACATGATCACCGCAGGACAATCTGTTGGAGGTTACTCTTCAGTGGGTGCTCCTTCTTCCCACCTGACTCTAGTTGGTATCAAGTTGAAAAAAACTAGCCAACCAACTCATGAATAGCCATCCATTCTATTGTGAGAAACTATAAAGAGTCAGGCTTGGGAGAGGAAGTACATTTAAACTGGGATTTTAATCCCAGCCTGGCCCTTCCTTCACAGGAGACAATAGGAATGAATGCATTTACAAAGACGTTCTGCCCCTGGATATCACTTCAGTGTGTGCTTTCTTAGGATGTTTTCTGAGATAAACGAACAAATCAGTCAGGAGGAACACATGTAGATTCAAAACATGATACGTGTTGCCATGAGGATAAGAGCAGGCCAATTCCACGTTGCTGACAGGAGAATGGCCACATTGCAGGACTGGATAGCATCTGCTAAGACATAGGCCCAGCACCATGAAGGCTTCAGCCCCAAGGTCCCTAGGGGGAAAAGTGGCTCAGTGAATTAAAGCAAGGAGGAGCCGTGGCCTGCTTATAAAATGGGAGAAAGAATAAGAAAAGTATTTGAAGTCACTGTCTTGATGCGGGAAAGGGGGTGTTTAAGCAAGATGAATCAAGGATTTGATGATGATTGCACGTTGGACAGAGTCAGGAAAAGGTCAAAGCGAGGACAGAGCTATGAAGGCAAAAGCAGTTGCCAATATTTATCCCATGAGAAGGGGAAACTAAACTAGAAAAAAAAAGTCTAACACACCTGTCAGAAATCGCTGTGGTGTGGGTGATTTATTGGAAGAGGAATATGTCAACCTTCTGTGCCCTGTCCTCCATCGCCCGGTCTGGTCTGCCACCTCTGCCCCATTGTCAAAGGTGAGCCTGGAATCCAAAACAGGGTCAACCAGACTGGCTCAGGTAGAGATATTTTTGCAAAATCCTCTGCTACACGGTACAGGGAGGATTTAGAGGATGACGGATGGGAGCGGAATGGTCCACGAAGGAAGAGCCGGGGAGCAGGAGTTAGACAAGAGAGCTAGAGAGAAACTTTTCCTCATTCTCCACAAACTATAGAAAGTTCTGTGGGGTAGATGGTAAGGATCTCAATTCTGACAATCACAGCACTTGGGAAGCTGAGGTAATAGGCCTATAAGTTTAAATCTGGATTATCTAGCAAGACTCCGTTTTGAAAATGAATATACAAATAGACAAAAAGAGAACAATTCAGGAAACCTCTGCTGAGGGAATGGGTGTTGCACTTCTAAAACTACGTTGGAATAAGGAAATTTCAATGCCCTAGTGACAAATTGAGCCCAAGGGTCAAAGTCACTGACCTTGGAAGTGTGACTCTCCCAGGGAGAGACCTAGAGAAAAGAAGCCCAGGAGGAGGTAGTTTAGGATCTAAGGAGTGCTGGGAGCTTTTGAGGGAAGGAGTTAGAAAATAAACATTACCATGAAAAATAACATGTGCTTATCTATACTGCGATCTCTGCATAATTCCCTGAACACCATGGGTTCAAGGGGTGTAAGACTTCAGGCCTCAGTTAACTGCACTGGCTCCTGGGGTCATAATTAATAACTATCATTGCTAAAGGAAAAATAAATAAATACTTTAAAAGTACTCATTGAATATCTTTACAGAAAAGCTGTAGGATAGAGTGATATAATAACAGAATAAAAACAGACGAGGAAAAGGCGGTGATGTAAGAAAAGACACAGGGTTATTTATTTGCATATTACAAGTAGATTATAAACTACTTTCGTGAACTTGAAGACATTCCCTTTAGCAGTACTTACATTAGGCATCTTTTTTTTTTTTAAAAAAAAAGGTGGCTCATTGTCACAACAAACTTTAAAAATGCGTGTCTTAGGTGAAGTGTCCATGAATCTGCTCATTTGTCATTCACTCCTTTTTTGCCCCAGCTTTCTAAGTGGCACACTGCTACATTCCGTATATCACTCCAAGAATAATGCCGATATAACAATAGTTGGGCGTCTGGTTTCATTTGCTCTCTCCTGCTCATCAGAAACTGGCAAGTTTCTGTTACTTTCTGTCAGTTTTTAAAACTTCCGAAGTGGCACAGGAAACATGCATGTCTCAGCAACGTCAAAATGAAACGGGAATGGTCCTTTCTTTGTCCAGGGATTAAAACACTTAATACTCTACTGGAAGGAAGAGTAGCCATTTGATTTTGTAAAGATACTAACCAATGAAATATCTCATTTCAAGACAAGAATTCTCTCCTGCTTTTAATTTAAACCTATTTAGATACCTTCATCATAAAAAAAGCCTCAGCTCATTATTTTTCCCCTTGATCTGTTTCTGTGGTGAAACATTCTAATTTATGTTATTAAAATAAATACATACATTCTTGGGAGTGCAGAGCATAAAATCATGTGCTTCCAAACTTAACCTGTAGATTGCATAAGAATGTAATAAGGAAAAAACTCAACAATTTCAAAGGAACTCTCGGATATGAAGGGCATGTGTACATGACTCATCCTCTATATAGTCGCATCCTACTTGTGTGGTCTTAAGGTCTCCCGGCAAGTGGACTACACAGAGAAAAGCTACTTTTCAGTGGGCAGCCAGAGCTTGAAAATGAATTGCAGAGCCTCCCAGGGCTCAAAAGCTCTGGGTCTGCAGCACTTGCACTGGATGCACCCACCATTACCCAGCCTGCAGCACTCACACTGGGTGCACCCACGTTACCCGGCCTGCAGTGCTGGCACTGGATGCACCCACCATTACCCAGCCTGCAGCGCTTGCCCTGGATGCACCCACCATTACCCGAGAAGCATAGTATGCCCCTGTGATTGCCTTTCTTCCTCATTGTCAGGAACTCTGTGATACCTGGCATCTCCTCTTTTACAATTACAAAGCTTCATTTCCTAGTAAAACTGGAAATGAGGTAGAGCTCCACAAAGATTCGCTGACTAAAGGGATCACACTCATTGACGGGTATATTTCCACCAAATGTATTTTATTGAGCTCACATGTAGATGCCGCAAGCTTGTCTGGTAGAAAGAGTTCTAGTGTCTGAAGGATGCAAAGGTTTCCAAATGTTCCATTCGGGGCCTGGGCGGTGTCCCCATGCTGTTTCTCTGTCCTCAAGGATTTATGGCTAAGGTATGAAATTGTTTGGATCCTCTCAGAGTTCATATGGGGAAGTCTACCACATGATAAAATGGCATTTTGTGAAGAGGTTCAGAGCGTCTTAAGGGTGAAGTCCTCATGAATGACCTTAACCAAAGAGAGACTAGAATCACATTCATTCATATTCCTCACCACCCCTCGGCTTTCTTTCCTCTTCTGTCCATCATGAAATGATACACAGTAAAGAAGAGGCAGAAAGAGGTCCTTTGGTCAGGTATAAAATGGGTAAGAACCCTGCCTGATCTTGGACTTCTCAGTCTGGAGAAGCATCAGAAAATAAGTTGCTGTTGTCTACACCACCCAGTGTATGTTACCATGTTACGCTGGCCTGAATGGACTAAGACACATAGGGGAAACTCTCATGGCACGAGAAAGAAAACAGCTTGAGAGGAAACAGGACCTCATGACTTGTGTAAAATCAAATCGAGCTCTCTGTATTATGATCTGATTAATGTGTGGTAGGGCGCTGTAGATTCCTCTCAGTCCATTTTCTGGTAGTTTTAGAACTTAATTGACTATACTCAGATCAATAACATTGAGCACAGAGGGGCACATCAGAAGGTGGTTGTGATGCTCTGTAGATAATTAAAATCCTTGCTTTTTAGCAGGAAAATTTCTTCTACTCAGTTTTCTTTGGAACTGAGCAGATCAGTGAACTGTACTTGCATCTGTCTCTGTAAAATATGTATCAATACCATACAAATCAGCCTCTGTGCTAAGGAGGTTGTCCTGTCCCAGCATTGAAGCAGACATGCAGGCTGGGTTGAATATCAAAATGTGTCTCTCTGTAGACTGTTTGTTATGCTGGTTGACTCCCTCATTAAAAGGGTGGGGGGATTATTTACTTCATTTCTGTTTATTTAAAGTGACTCAGAAGCAATTTGATAACAAAGCATTTTCAACAAAGGGAAATAGTGACACCTTGTGGAATTTTCTAATTTAATGTTCAAGTCTGCTAACATTTCTACATTTATGTTTAAAAATACTCATTTTTACCACAGAAACAAATGTGCCTTTATAATGGAGTTAATAATACCAGATATATTCCATGTTATTTTGTGGTGCTAATACCAATAACACATATTTCCTTTCAAAAATTAAAAACATTGAGATTCTTCAGTAACCACCCAGAGCTGTTATCTTAAAATATAATGGGGACCACAAAAGATTTACCTGTCCAACTTACAACCATCTAAGGAACAGACTCTGAAGCAGTAGCAGTGTGATATGTGGAGAGTTATGTGGGCGTTAATGCCCATACCTACTTTTGTGGGATCAAGCAACATGGAGGAACAGGAGATTTTATAATAACCAACAAGACTTACCACAACTCTTGATAAATTTTGAATCTTCAAAAGCCTATTTTGCATAAAATTTCTAAAATTGGATTATAACAAGCATAAATACTGAGTCTCTTAAATGACCATAAATTCCAATATTTGCATGAATAGTAAGCTGGCCTGGTGCTGTAAACAGCTAATGTTAAAATTCCATAACAATTAGGTATACTTCATGTCCTAGGTGAGTCCCTTGCAGCTATGGTGAACTGCTTATGGTCCTAGATGAGTCCCTTGCACCTACGGTGAACTGCTGATGGTCCTAGATGAGTCCCTTGCAGCTATGGTGAACTGCTGATGGTCCTAGATGAGTCATTTGCAGCTATCGTGAATTGCTGATGCTAACTCATGCAAGCCAGAAGTCCTCCCAAGGTTACATGGAAATCAGTCCTGAGATGTGGTTTCCACCTTGGACCTGAATTATTGTAGGTATGGTTTAAAGTCACTTATGTAAAACAAGATGAGTTTCTGAATTTTTCTGTATCACTATGTGTTTATTAATGAGCCACAAAACTTGTATTAAATAAATGGTGTATTTTAAATATTTTAGCAATATTTTCAGAAAATAGGTCTTTTTTTAGTTTCAAATGTGATTCTTCTCTGTTGCTGTTCCTCTGGGTCACATCCTGGTGAATCTTTGAGTAGGTTTCTTGAAGGATATTGTTTCACATGGAAAAGAGAGAGCAGAGCTCATTACATGGCAGTCTAGTCTAAAGCCAAATCAGCATATTTTATGGATATGGGACTACATAAAATTCTGACTCTGTCACTTACCACCTGTGTGATGCTGCACAAGTTACTCAATTTCTCTGTGATACTGCTTCAGAGCAATTAATAAATAAGGATCAAGCATCATCTTACCTCCTACTGTTCCATTATGAGGATTAAATGTGTTAATGTATGCAAGGCAGTGACTGGCACAAAGCAAAACCCACATAAGTGCTCACCATTAAGTATGGCATTGACTAAAATAAGTGATAAAGAAAACATTTGGTCTACTCATTAAAATGATCTACAGGGTGTGTTCATGGGCAGGGAGCAAGAATCTGTGTTCTACTCCTAAATGTGACTAGCCCAGAGGAGATCATCAGCTGTGTGCCCATTCTAGGGCTACTACCTTAATCTGCTTATCTGTTTATGAATACATACACTCAACCTGAATATGTAATTAATTTTCCCTTCTTAGGTAGATAAAAATCTCAGTTTGAGCTTAAATTATGTTCTCTGCTGGTATGCAGAAACCGTTTGATATTTCCAGCCAACTGGAAGAGGAGGCTCAGCTTGAGCCTACTTGTGTGAGAAACTGAAATGTATCCCAGGAAATAGCTCATCCTGAGGGGAAAAATTCTTTCTTTTTCTCAGATGAATTTGCCCAGTAACAAAACCTGAGATAGCTAAGCAGCCAGGTGGGCCTTTCTAGAGTAACTTCTAGTTCACTACTTGGTTTATTGCATAGTGTGTTTTGTTGGGTTTTTGTTGTTGTTGTTTTTGCTTAAGACATGTTCTTTTTGCATATCCAGACTGTCCTCAAGCTAGCAATCTTTCTGTAGCCACTTCCCAAGTACTTCCTACTCTACCTTTTATGTGACTCACATTTACATAAAGAAGAAGTCATAGCAGAAACAATTTGATTTTATAATGAGGAGAGAAAAACGTTGTCACCTACTCCAAGAGTACCGTGCTCATTCCTACATCCTGACACTAACAAGTGGAGCCAGGGGGTTAAAAGATCAAGTGAGAAGTGCCCTGGAGGAGAAGAGAACCAGGATTATTAATAGGTAGAGGAGCAGCAAAAATAAAAGAATTAATTAAACTTAAGGCAACCCAAGAATGTGGGTTGACTTTGAGAAAGACTACAGATATATAGCGCAGACATGGAGATAGACACAAAGAAGTATAATTTATATTTTTATCAAAATAAAAATACTTAATAATTACTAAGTAATCACATCTGGATTTCAAAGAAGATTTTTAGAAGAAAGTTAAAAACGCTTCTTCTATTTCTGACTGTGACACCCATCAGTGAGGATTGGTCAAGTTCTTGTATGTTCTCAAATGCCTTATCAGTTACCACTTGGGATCTCATTCTCAATTGAATCACTGATTTTTGCATTATTATTTACTTCTGTAAGCACAAAACTGTAAGTAATATACTATTTCTCATCAATGTATTGAGTCTCATAGAGAAAGCACAAAAATGTGGAACAAGAAAACAAAAACAATGTCCTCCATGTAAGGAAGTCTCTATTTAGACATTTCTGAAGCATGGCAGAAGTCTTGACAGTGCACTGGGTACACATATATAGTACACATATATAACATCCTATGAGGCACAAAATCTTATTTTGTATTTGAGAAACTCAGAAATTGTGTATAACTGAATTGAAGGATGCTCTTCATGGAATGATGATGGCCTTAGGGTGTAGACAAAAGTCAAAGAAAAGGGTCACAAGAACCAAATGAGGCAATCACACTGTATTACTATTCTTTTTTGACATTCATCTAACATTCCTTTTCTAGACACAAAGCCCTTTACACTACAATATTTAATCACAGATGTTCCATATTCTATAAATCTCAGTTCTAATTCCAAACTGAAGCAAGAATCCTGCCTACATTCCCCCCACACCAGGAGGACTGTTCTTTCCAAATACCTATAGAGATTGAGAATTTGTCACTTCTTGAGACAGCACATATTTCTTTTTAGAAAATAATTTTAGTATAGCTTAAAGGCAAACACAGAAGACTGAGAAATCCATTTATCTTCTTTCTTCATCTTTGGAATATAATTAAAACAAGTAAATAATTATTTTAAAAAATCTCCCCAAATCTCAAGGACGTATAAGAAGAATCAGACAACTGAGTTTTCTCCTTTGTCCACAAAGGAAACTCTTCTTCCCACCCGGGCAGCATCGGGTTACTGTGCGTTATAAAGATGCTAAAACATAAGATTGGCAGCAACCACACAACAGGCACAGTCAGTGGCGCAAATCGGAAGTGAAGCATCATCAGGAACAAAGGGGTTAATTGCAAGCCTGTACACTGGACATTGAGCAACTTCTGCTGGCCTTCCTGCCCACGGGCCACCACCTAACCCCTCCCTCAGTTCTGTCTGTGAAAACTTGCTTGCCAACAATAAGCGCTTCTGATCTGACTTTCAGTTTCTTCTAAGTGACCTCTTTCCAAAATGAGGTCTACCATTTACCTAAGACCATCCAGAGGCCAACATTTTATAGTTTTTCTTGCTATAGTTTATCACCTCGGTCCTTCCATCCATACCAGGGTTTTATTCCTAACTGCTGAAAGGACTCATAGCTTATGAATTACACCCAGCTCCCTCCCGGAAAGCTGGTTGCCTGAGGCCAGAGCCATCTCTGGAGACAACTCAGATCTAATGATGTACAGATGTAGGCTAGGTCATACTGGCACACTCTCTGGTACATCGCTGAGAAACCTATCCAGAATCTTTTCGTGTTGTTATTGTTTCATTGTGCACCCCAAAATTCACGTTTTAGAAACTACATTACCAGAACTCGAGTGCTGAGAGATAGAAACTGTAAGAGATGATTAATGAGTTTATATAACAGCAAGTTTAGCTCCTCTCTCCTGTTGTCACTAATCAGGGATGTCTTTTGCCTGTCATCATACAACAACACAGCCCTCTTCAAGTGCAGCCTTGATTTTGGACTTCACCTCCATAATGGTAATAAATCTCTGTTCTTTATCAATTATCCAGTCTGTGTATTTTCTTATAACCACACAAAGTGGATCAATCCCATATGATTGCCTCAGGACTGGTTTCAAAACACATTAACATTCAATTCATCACTGTCGTTCTGAAGTGTTAATCCCAATAGAATTCCACGTAAACCTGCTTCATGGACCATTTCCCAGAGAAGCTAATCTTACCCTAATAGTAGACCTACTAAAAGATGCAGAACAGAAGTGTCTACATCAAACACTGAGTCTCGGTCCTTATACACTGAGTTAAAGTGAGATAATGAAGAGAATATGAACAGTAGAGGGGTGAAGATGGGAAAAAAGATCACAAAATAACATCCCAAGGCTATATGTATGCTCCATTTGGGTAGTAATAAGGAGCTCCTTGGCGTTCATAACACAGTAACAAAAATAAAGTTTAGCAGACTTATTGAAAGACAAAAGTGTAAAACCTCTCAGAATAGAAAACAAAATGGAGAATATTAAAGCCAATACAAAACAAATGAAGATCCAAGAGATGTGATATAAGAGTTCTAGATGAAATGGGAAAGTAGAGAGACAGATTTCTTTTTAATAAACAAAGATAGCTAGAGAAATGGTTCTATAATCATAAATTCCTTTTGCTCATGGAGAGGGTACAGTCTCAGTTCCCAGCACCTACACTGGGCAGCTCACAACTGTCTGCAACTTCAGTTCCAGGGGATCTGACACCCTCTTCTGGCCTCCACACCACTTCATGCATGTGGTGTATACACACTGAGGAAAAAGAAAAAATCATTTAAAACTATCACAGATAGAAAATAAACAAATAAATAATTGCCTCACTCATGCAAAGAGTTCAGCTTCCATCTTAGCAATAAATTTGGATATTAACTAGCAAATCATAATGGGTTCAACCTTCAAAACATAGAGTAAAAGTTTCAGTCTGAAATTATAGATTCTCAAATTTTCTGAAGAGATGGGTCTTGAATATTCCCAATGACCCATGTGCTAAAGCAGCAGCTTGGGGCAGTATGGAAGAGTTAGGAATACTAAGAATCTGGGAACAGTATGATAAAGTAAGGCTGTTATGGGAATGTCCTTGAAGAAGACTGAGATCCAGCCCCTTGTTTCTCTCTCTCTCTCTC
>LOJH01034578.1:0-15992 GCA_001685095.1 Ellobius talpinus
GCCCCTGACAGCTGATTAAAGCTGGCAAAGAATGAAAGGTATTTAAAGTGCACAGCAGGACTCCATGTTCACAAAAGGCAGATACTGTGTCCTTTGAGATACACATATAATCATTGTGAACTGTGCTTTGTTAAATAAGTCCAGCTCTGCCATAGTACTCCATATGAGATCTGAATTTTATTTATGGCACATCCTCATTTTTTTCTGTTTTTGTTTTCGGTCACAATCAAGAACAGACATAAAAAGGTGATTGAAAAGTACGATCATGTCTAGTGGAGAATGGTTAAAGTAGAATACCCTGGAATGTGACCCTATGGCTCTCAGCAGAAACGCAGACACCATTGAGAGAAAAGGGATATGTCATCCTGAATCAGTGCTGTTATGCCCTAACACAGTTCCAAAACTTCATGTGCAGAATGGAGATTGGACCATGATATGAAAGGTAAAGAAAAGAGTCTTCTTTTCTTTTCTTTTTTTCTTTCTTTCTTTCTGTCTGTCTGTCTGTCTGTCTTTTTGATATAACAGAAAGATTTTTTTTTAAAAAAAAGAGTGTCTCCCACCACAAAGAGCAGAAAATGAAATAAAATGACTTAAAAAAGAACATGGACATTCAAAATTTAAATTTCTTGTGAATTCAGCAATGTAAGATGTCATGGGTAACATAGGGGCTTTTTACTTAAACTTGTCATGAGCTCACAGGATGGATCAAGATCAAGACCAGGAGATGCACATAATAAGGAAAAAGGAGTTAAGTCATCAGATTTTATGGTACGGTTTTGTTCTGCTTTTTGGTCTTTTATTTGGTTTTAGGTTTTTTTTTGTTTGGTTGTTTGTTTTCTGAGTGAATGATGAGCCATTTAGGACAGATACATTTAAAAACTAAACAGGAAGTACTATTTATTTGCTTTATAGGTAATTAGTTAAAAATAGTTCTCTAGACATTTATACCCTATTAAACATCTAGTTTAATACTAGTTTAAAAAATCTCTAATTCTTATCCAATATGGGTAACATTGTAATTATAAATATCCTGGATCTAAGAGGCTCATGCTTGACCACAGATGGGCAGATGCAAGAACTGCTTTAAGAAGCTTGACACAGACATTCTAAAATATGCTGAGTTACTTTCATCTAATGTTGAAGAGTTTTATTTTTTATTTTTGCTATTAACGCTATTTACAAAGCAAATTTAAGTAGGAAAACAGGAAAGAAATGTGAAAATGTCTTTATTTCAAATTCTGCCTGTTTCCTCTACATTCTGGTTGTTTCTAGTATTAGATACAGTGACATCCAGACAGAGAAGGGACATGACATAGATAAAGCAAACAAAAACCAGACACAACATGGGAAGGTGACATTTACAATGCAGCTGACAAAGCCAGTCACTTCACTTTAAATAATGTGGCATGCTGCAAAACTATAGTAATTACGAGAATTTCATTTTCATTAACTAATAAACCAAGGAAAACAATTTAAGTATCTGAATGTCATTTTTCAAATGAAAATAAACTGTAAACATTTGAATAGCATCACAGCAGGGATGGTATACCTAAGGAAATCTATTGAAATATGCTGGTGGATTCATCCTCTTCTATCACATTAAAACTGCAATTGACTATACACCTCCTACCTCTCTCCGCTGAGACCTTAATTGTAAAGATTCCTGTTACATATCATATTAGAATTTAGTTAAAATTGTAGAACACATTATTTCCAATCAGACAGCCAACCATCACTCACAAAGATTTTTTAAAAGGTGATTAATAATTCAACTCAGATAAGGAAAAGATCTATATTTATACCATCTTCTCAGCCACCATAAACTACCTGACAATTGTTCAGTAATGATGCCCAGTAAATTCTTTAAAATGGTAATTTGTCATTCTGTCACTTCATTTGTGACCTAAAATTCCTCACTTGAGGCATCATCAAATAAATTAATCACTTTCCAGGATCCATTTCTCTGTTCTGCACGTTATTATGCCCGGGCTCTCTTGTGTTTCTCTTCATTTACATATATTTAATGGCTGAGCCGTGGTTCACGATGGCACATAATGCACACATCTCATTACAGGTGAAATATTCTAACTGCCACTATCACTGGGAAAGAAAATAACTCTCCCAATTTAATTTTCCTGATGTAACAAAACCATGATTCTTTGCTATGAAATGTTGATGCCATCCATCAGTCACAATCAATAAAATCATCATCGAAATACGCCTTCTTAGGGATCCTTCCTTTAGACCAGTATTATTTGAGGAAGGTAATTAAGCTCATAATATGTAATGAATGTAAATGAAGTAAAAGTCCTCATGTTAGCTCTCCAACTATGCTTATTTTACGGCTTTAATTTAGAACTCTCCCTACCAACTTATAAATACATAAGACCTCAATACAGAGAAGTCAGCAATCAGGACAATTTTCATCAATGAAGAGAACTAATTTTTAAAAGAATATTTTCAATGAAAAATATCAAATGGAAGTACATTTTCCCACAGAATCTTAGGGTTTAAGTGTTTTCAGTTTTTTCTGAAAATAGAGCCAATAGTACGAATGTTTTGTATCATGTGAAAAATGAGCCAGTTTTCCAATAACTTCATCTATTTGCTTTTTGCCTTCTATGGGTTGCATATACCTTCTGTCCTCAAGCAAGAAATTTTCTTGTTGAACTTGCCTGTCTATACCTAAAGAAACCTACATAAATGTGAATCATAGGAGCAGAACACTTTACAAACAGTGATTTTGAAACTAGGACTTTGAACTACTTCTGCCAATGGTAAATATCTCAAATTGTTCTCATACTATTTTCGGAAAGGTCAATAAGGAGTGTTTTAAAATAAACTCATGTCACATAACCATCACCCATTTCTCTAAGTATGTTGCAACTTATTTTAACATTCATTAGCTCTTTCTGCCCCCATACTTAGGAATATTAATTCAGAGGAATGGCGCCTTACCGAAGTCCATTTGGAATGAGGATTCCCTTCATTAGGAAATCATAATCAAAGAACGGGGGCTTTCTTTAGCTTGGAAGTGGTCCCTGTTTGCCTGTTTAAAATAATGCTTGAGAAAATATCTAAAATAAGAAGGGAAATACCAACTCTACATGTCTGTAACAGAGGAGGGAGTAGGTGAATATCACTGCTCCACAGATGAATGACCCAACTACAATATTGACAAACCATCCACAGACACTACTTTCCTTCCTCATTAATTATCATATAGTTATTTTAATGGGCACTTATTTAAGGAGGAAAAAAAGACTGTGTGTGCAGTTTTGCATGTGTTTTCATTAACACTGCAGCAGTCTGTTAACCTAAAGCAATGCTCTACTACACAAAACCTGTCCAACTTAGCTGAAAAATAGTGGGTACTTATTTCTTTTTCTTTATTTAGTTTTGTACTTCTTTGGGGAAAGCATAAAGTTCATCTGAATTTTGGATGTTATCAACTCAGAGTGAATGTAGAGCAGAGAGTTTTGGTGACTGTTCTCACATAAAAACCAAGATAGAGATCCCAAGGGAGAGGATGATTAAGTACAAGGATATAGGTTGTGAAGATGGCATGGACTAGGAAATAAACTATCACAACCAAGCAAATGATATACAGCTCAACTCCACTAAAATAAGCAAAGGGGTCTACAAGATGGCTCAGTAGGTAAAAGTACTTGCCACCTAGTCTGACCAACTGAATTCTATGCCCAGAATCCACATGGTAGAAGGACAGAACCAGCTCCTACAAGTTGTCCTCTGGTATAGGTATAAACTCACAAACACACACTCATGTACACACACACATATACATAAAAATAAAATTTTTATTTTGACGTTTTCTAGAAAATAGGAGTAGTGTGTTTCAGAAGACTTAAGCTTGTGTGACTACTTGTAAACCTCAAGCAAACCATAACCATGTATCATTAAATGTCCTGTAGTAAAACAAAGACAAACAAGCTAGAATAAACTCTTCAGGAAGATAGGAAAGAGGGATATAGGGTTATTTATGAAGCTTAAATAAACTGTAAGAACTTCAGAAAAATTGGCACTTTGAATATTTAATGAACTGTAGTATGTTTTAAAAAAGAGATGGAAGTTGCCAGAGAAAACAATATGTATGAATGTGAATAAGCTTTGTGGCATGAACAAAGGGAAAGAGCGATCATAGCAGGTACAAATGCATTTATTAATTATATTAAATGTTCTACTGAAGCTAGTGATTATTCACTTTGTGGAAGAATGCACTCAAGAAAACCAACTATTTAATGAGAATGGGGACATTTTTCAGTATTCTCCCTTTTCAAAGAAAATTTTATTTCCAGTCTTCTTTGCAATTCTACTGACAAAATCTGCACCAATTAGTATCCTTTAACATTCCACTTAGAAAAACCTGATCATTGAGGAATGTGTCCTAATGATGAACTGCAAGATATTGCTACCGCAATTGGTTGTTTTAAGCATTGTTTTTCAAAACCACAGGAAATGTGAGACCATGGTGAAAACGCAAGCTGCAGCTGATAAAATAAATTTTTTATGATAATTTTCAATTAAGTCAAAGTTTTCATGGAGTCCATCACAGTAAAATCAAGGTTGAGAGCTTGTTGAAATACCCTGCCAGGCTGAAAATCAGTCATGTTCACAAACTTCAATAATGATCTTCCTGGGACAGCCCATTGACAATTTGGATTATTTCAGAAGTCACTTTAAAGAGGCTCAGAGAGACTGAGTTGTTTCTATCTGTTCAGCATTGTCACAACAATGGTTTGCAAGAAAATGATTCCTAAAGGGAGTGGCACTATTAGGAGATGTGACTCTGTTGCAGTAACTGTGCCTTATTGGAAGAAGTGTGTCATGGGGTGGGCTTTGAGGTTTCCTCTGCTCAAGCTATGCTCAGAGAGACTCAGTTCACTTCCTATTGCTGCAGATCAAGATATAGAACTCTCAGCTCCTTCTCGAGTACAATGTCTCCCTGGATGCCTCCATGTCCTTCCATGATGACAGTGACTAACCCTCTGGAATTGTAATTCAACCCAAATTTGAAATGTTTTTCTTTATAGAAGTTGTCATGATCATGATGTCTCTTCACAGCAATAGAAACCCTGACTAATACAACCATTTAATTATGTATAGCTATTTTTTCTTCTAAGGTTTTTTTTCTGACTTTTCTCCATTATAAGATGGAAATTAAAATTAACATAGGCATGGTATCTTGGAAAATAAAAATGCATTTCCCTATAGTTCTGAAGTTTGGAAATCCAAGACAAAATTCCTAACCTGACCTCCACCTTCATTTTGTGTCATTACAAAACATTTGTGTGTATGTGTGCATGTGTGTATGCGTGTGTGTGTATGTGTGTGAATGTAAGTGTGTGTGCATATGTTCATTTGCTTATGTGCATGTGTATATTCATATCGCTAGTGGTATCTCTTTTTAAGACAAAGATACAAGTTATTTTATTAGCTTTCTACCCTCATAGCCTCATTTAATCTCAAAATCTTTATAAAGCAATATCTCCAAATAGTTCTGTTATTGTTGGTGATTACTTTTAACAGCAGAATTGGAAACATGGCTCAGTTTATAAACATGTGTTTGTCTAATATATCAAGAAAAGAAGAAAAGCTTCTTAAGATAGTTGTGGAAAACACTGATTGCTCCCTCATATTTGATTCTGTATCCTCTAGGACACTTTGAAATTACATGACCCTTTCTCTTATAACAGAGACAGAACTGACCCAT
The DNA here is from genome assembly GCA_001685095.1 of Ellobius talpinus. Taxonomy (NCBI): domain Eukaryota; kingdom Metazoa; phylum Chordata; class Mammalia; order Rodentia; family Cricetidae; genus Ellobius; species Ellobius talpinus. The sequence continues at coordinate 5,732 of LOJH01034578.1, forward strand.
TTAGCCATTTGATTGAATAAACATGAGAATATGAATTCTTAGTGCAAGGCTCTCCACATTTGTTTTCTGTGCTGCTGTGATTTTTATCTTTGATGCAAAAGTGTTGCAGGACTAGAGCAGCTTACATGACTGGGTCTCCATGTTTAAGGGAAGCTTGCTGGCAAAGTTGCTCAAAACTACAAAAGACTTTGTATGCACTCAAAAGAATCTCATTTCATTATATTAGTGTGGCAAACACATCCATCAATCTCTGATAAATGACATCAGTATACAATCTCTTTACCTTGAGTGTAAGCAGAAAAGGTGACTTGCTTTTATCAAGAAAATGTGAGAAAAGTAAGGAGAATGTCAACTCCTTGAATAGGTTACTTTCTGTGGCAATTCTTACTTCAGGCATTCAGAATGTTTGTCTGAACAAGGTAATAATCTCTGATGATTGGCACTGAGAAAAATTCATAGACAAAAGCAATAATGCAAATAGTCAAAGCAATCATATGCATATCATCTTAATTATCATAACGGACACAAGGGCAGAATGAATTCATTGAGAAAGTGATTGTATTCACATGGAGGTATGCAGCCTTATCAATCTCTTACATTTTTGTATACAGGTGGCATGAATAAGATGTACTCATTCAATTTCAAGATACTTTGATGCGTATAGAGATATCAGAAACACTGATTTTCCAAAATAAAATCCCAATGTACCTGTAAGGCATAATTCAATGGAAGTAAAATTTATTTATCACATTGTAATTAAAGGTAGTGTCTTTGTTACAGATGCTATCTCTGACCTTTACAACTACAACTTCTTAGCTTGTGCACCGTAATCCCAAGTCTCACATTCTCCACTTAGTTAAAAAGTAGAGACAGTTGAAGTAAGCATTGTCATTAGTGAGAATATTAGACCACTTTTAATTTAATGTAACACTTCTACTCTCATTATCTGCACCAAAACTGTGTATTAAGGGCTGTGTTTACTGATGTACAGAGGAAATGCCAAACACAATGCATACTCATAGGAAATTTCACATATCAGATGCTCATCTATACTTACTGAAAAGAGACAGATATGGTTGAAACAGTTAAATCTACAGTCCTTAGACATGCAAAGAACTAAATGCTCCAGTGCTTAGATGGGAACTGACTAATGAATTACAGAATGGAATCTTCAAACATGGCAGGTTCAAAGAGAATCCTGTAACAAGTGTCTTTGTTTTGTTTGAGGATTTGAGCACTAACTAAAACATCAGAGAATGCCTTTCTTACTTCAGAAAAGGAATGTCTCAACTGAAATAAATGATAAAGTATTTCCTCTACAGTAAAGAGAATAGCAACAAATTGTTCAGCAAGTAAATAGTCTCTGTGCTCCTTGCTACTATAATTCGTAATACAAGAATTCCTGGTCTCTTGTGAGCTGATTTAGTAACACACATAGTAACTGCTTTCCAGAGGGTTTAAGAAAAGACTTCTTTGACATAATGCATTGGGTTTTATTCCTGATAGAATTTTCTAGCATTTCCTTCTAATGTAGCCTCCTTTTCTTTTTCTGACGTCTCACGGCAAAAGGAACATTGAGTCCTATAGCTACATTATAGTTACAGAGATGTGTAAAAAGGAGTTGTCCATTGTGAATAATGCTACTGTAGTTTAGATGGGCAGCAGCTCTGTGGACTTCAGCACTTTCTGAGCAATGGTGTCCAGTAAATACATGAGCCTTGTTCCACCTCTGTATGTTTTGCTAAATCAAACAGCCTGGATCTGACAAGGACAACTCACTTTGTCCAAAGTTTCTGCTCTCTTAGTATTCTCACTCCTAGGGAAAGAAACTTAAACCTGGAAATATATTTTCTCTGATTTTCTTATTGCACAATGTAATGATGAGGTTTTTGCTTTTGTTTTGTTTTGTTCTTAAATTGTTAACATTCCCACTGACTGTTTTGGTTTCCTTTGGAAGTATGTTTCCATGACAATTTCTAGTAGATGTGCTATTGCTCCTCAATGCTGGGAATTTTTTTTTCTACAGGCACATCCTGTTTTCAGTAAATGGATGTACCACTAAGGAGTAAAACAAAAGATGAAACATTCTTCAAAGGAAGACAAATGGAATTAATATTTCAGTTGGGTAATTACAACCCAGCACCCAAAAAGAACCCCTTTGCTGTTCAATCCCAGATTGTTGTGCAACATGGCTATTACACTCACAGTCAGCTTCCTTATACTCCACAAAAGAATGCAAGTTTGGGTTAAAATAATTTCTCCCAATGTTAACAATGGCTAGTTCATTGACTCTTTCACAATTGTCTAGCACAATACAGTAAATGAACTAATTTTTTCTGTGTTCTTGTTTTTTGTGCCTCAAATATTGTATTACTCACAATGCAACTTTTACTCTTATGGATGTAATACATAAAAATATGAACTCAGGAGTCACACAGCCCTTCTTCAAACCTTACTAAAGCCACTTTTTAAGTCTTTAGACAAATTGCTTAGTATGAATGCTTCAGTTTCTACTAATGATAACCATCTCTATGTATATATAGTAGTATTGAATTAGGAATATGTATAAATAGGATCAGTTACCTGAAATAGTATCTGGCAAAAAACTGAGTACCCAATGACGATTAGTAGGAATGATGACTGTCATTAGATTTGGTAACAGTCCTAAAAGTAAGGGCAGATGTAGTAGATCCCTTATTGACTTCTAATTCTGTTTATGTAGATTTCTTTTTCATTATTTAAAACAAATTTTAAATTTAAATACTTTTAGCATATTATTCCCCTCCACTGAAGGAAATTTTGTAGGTATTATTTCAGTCCTAGAAAGAAGTAAATATGAGTTCCTCTCCAGGAAAATAAAAATTTATATTACAGAATTACAAAACATTGGTTATAACACCAATTCCATAAAGAATGAAAGGCTGATTGAAATACTGAACACATGCTACCACTTTTCTTCTTTGTTGAAAATACAGCTTTAGTGGGGATGAGGAGATGTTGCTGGAAGATTAAGAATTAAAGTCTAATATACAAAATACATAAAGAATGCAAGAAATTAGGCATCAACGAACCAAATTATCAAAGTAAAAATGAGGCAAAAATCTAAATGGAAAATTCTCAATAAAGGAGTTTCAAATGACTGAGAAACACTTAAAGAAATGTTCAAAATCCTTAATTACCAGGCAAATGCAAATCAAGTCAAGGCAGGAACTGATACCAGGCAGAAATTTGGTGGCAGGACCTGCTGTAGAGAACATAGAGAATTGCTGCTTATTGGCTTGATTCTCATGACTTACACAGCTTTCTTTCTTATAGCACTCAGGACCACTAAGTCAGGGTAGTATGACCCACAGGGATGGCCCCTTTCCTATAAATCATTAATTAAGATAATTCCCTACAGGCTTGTATACAGCTGAATATTATGGAGGCATTTTTTTCAACTAAAGTTCCCTCCTCTTGGATGACTCTGGTTTGTGTCTAGTTGACATAAAACTAGCCAGCCCACCTACTATGCCAGATCATCTGCTAAAAACAACAGACATAAAATTAAAAATCATTCTTATAGAGCTAGAGAGATTGCTCAGGTGTTAATAGCATTGGCTATACTGGCTACTGTGTTTGCTTTCCAACAACCACATCGCAGCTCACAATCATGCATAATTCCATTTCCAGGGGACCCGGTACCACCTTTAGTTTCTGTGGGCATCAAGCAAGCATTTATTACACAGATATATGTTAAGGCAAAACATGCCTAATTGTAAAATAAAAATAAATCTAATCTTAGAAAATAATTCTTATAATTTAGGGAACAGAAACAGACAATAGATATAAATTTCAAGTGATACTATGCCATCCAAAGGAGAGGCAAGAGGAAAAATTCAAAGGTATTTGAAGACATAAGCTGGTTTTTACGTAGCAGGAAGAAAGTCATCTCTGAGAAGGTGATATTGAGCCAGAAGTCTAGAAAGAAGCAAAGAAACATAGGAACAAATTTCATATGCACTTTATTCCTAAGTAAGGTTCAAGTTTTGTTTCTAATTAGTTACTTGACCATATGCAATTTATTTTTGTACTGAAAGGGCTTCTGCTTTTATTTCTTATGTGTATTATTTTTGAATGAATGTAAGGTGTTATTTTCAATTGAACGTTTCATATTACGTGTTTATTCAGCAGTGATGCATTTGTCAGTGTGAAATTTTTATTCTATTCCTCAAAATGCTTTTATTTCAATAATTTACATATTTTAAATTTTAAATTCTTTTCTCACACAATGCATCCTGACCACAGTTTCCTCTCCATCCACTCCCCCAGGTTCCCCTGACCACCTCCCCTCTCCCCCAGATCTATTCTTCCTCCATTTCCCTTCAGAAAAGAGTGGGCCTCCTAGGGACATCAAGGCTGAATGAGGCAACCCAATAGAAAAAAAAAGGATGCCAAGAGCAGGCTAAGAATCAGAGACACCACCAACCTTCACTGGTAGAAGTACCACAAGAACACAAAGCTGCACAACTATAGGATCTAGCCTAGAGTCATGCATGCTCTATGACTGTCTCTTCAGTTTTTTGAGCCCCTATGAGTTCTTCTTAGTTGATTCTAAGGACTGTTTATTTTTTCTCAATAATTTCCCTACTGATATGAGATACTTTATTCCTAAGTACTTGAACAAATTTTTAGACTCATGTTTGTCTTTAGGTCAGTTGTGGAGGCCCAAAGAAGCCAAAGATCAGAGAGTTTTTAGTTTGAGATTATTGAGCTGCTAACTCAAACAAAGGTCCCACCTAGTTGTAAATCAGAGTTCTGTTCCCTCAAGGCTACTGTAAACAGGTGTAGCTAGTTGTCAGACCTTGAGCTCCTGAAATAGGGAAGTAGTTGGTTCCTACCTAAAACAAAAGTCTAAGGATCCAACTAAGTTCTAGTTCCCTTTATGGAAAAAACTTGAGATTCCRCCCAGGGAGTGGTTTGCCTACAGAGTGTTTGGTCTAGGGCAAGAGTCAAGGGCATGAATTTACCCCGTGACTTTCAATTTGTATGTTAATGCAGTCCTTTTGTTCCACTCCTACCTTTTGAAATCAGGGGTATATTAATCAGTTGAAAATTAAACACGAATGAATTTTCAGTACTCACTGAAATTCCCTCTTGATACTATCCAATGTGTTTCTGCATTTTATTACTTTCATTCACATCTTCATATTCTTTACTATATTTCTAAATTCCTATGCCTCCACTCTGGAAGAAAGGTATTTTGTTGATGCTGGCCCCTGACAGTCAGTACAGTCTTCTGACACTTAATATTGCTTTAAAATGTGTTTAACATATTTTGAGAATAAGATTTAAGTAGTCAAGACAGAGAACTATGATCTGACAGTTTTACTTAGCTGTAGCTCATTGAATAAGTTATTTATTAGAGCTCATGTTCTGCATTATGTTTGTAAGTTAGAGAAGCAAAAAATTAGCAAAACCAAAGAAAATCCTGTCTTTGAAATATTATACTTGGAAACATCTCAAACCCACACTCACATGTTCCGAGAGCTTGTCTTTTGTCTTCTGTGTTCTCCACTTCCTCTGCATGTGAATTTCTCTGGTTGTCCATGAAATCAGTTACTCCATTACGTCCCCTATAGTGTCGAGTTGGGTGTGCATGCAAACATGAAGACCACCAGATATGTGAGGACAAAGGCAGAACATGCTATATTCAAATATCTTGAACTTTAGTATCATGCCAAGCATAGAAACTTTTAGTTTAAGCAAAATCCAACTTACCTATATTTTCAGTCTTGCTCATATTTTCATGTCACATAGAAGAAGACATTATTATATCCTAGGCCCTAAGAATCTCTTCCTATATCTAATGAGCATTCTAATTTTAGTTGCAGCATTTGAAATATTTGTGCTGTTTTTAATGCAGTATGTAGTATGTAGTCATTTATTTATTTTGCAAATGGAAGGAGTTTTTTATATAATATTAACTATTATTTGTTAATTGCCTTTGTCACCTTGTCAAAAAATAAGCTGGTTAAACAGTTAATTTCTGATATTTCAGTTTTATTCCACTGTTGTATAGGTTTCTCATGGAATATCACATTTTAATTACTCTTATAGTAACTTTAGAAACTGAAATGTGAGTCCTCCCACTTTGCTGTTTTGAAAGATTACTGCCTTTTCAAGTGGTTTTTGCTTATTAGCAAACTTATTTTTAAAAAGATCCTATTACACTGACCTCAAATTACCAAACGCATTCATTCTTCCTGTCTCATCCTACTCAACCACCAGAGATAACAGATATGCCAACACATGCAATAGGAAGTGACCTCTGTATTGTAGGTATTACAATTCTATAAGAATTATTATATTGCCTGGTGTTTCTTCAAAGAAGCTAATGGGTCTTTCAAAGATTGCTCTGAATCGATGACTAAGTCTAAAGAATGCTATCGTCTTAAACTTACTGAGTCTTCTGATCCATGCACATATGATAAGTTTATATAAATTTAAACATTTTTACATTGCATTCTAATTGATAGGATATATTCTTTTACTCATTTTTAAAAGTATGTCCTTAAGTATTTTATTAACTTTCATGTAAATAAAATTGTACAATCAATTTCATTTTTGGATTTTTTTACAAATATATGGAAACAAATTTATTTAAATATTTAATTTTGTATACTTGAACTGTATTGAACTCAATAAAGATACATGTGTTTGTGTACTTGCGTATCTTTAGGATTATCTACAAATAAAGTAATATTAACTCTGAGTAAAGTACTTTGACTTCTCAGTTTAAATCTGGTTGTCTTAATCTGCTTCTTTTCTCTGGCTAGACCCTATAGTAAAATGTTAAAGAGAAATGTTGAGCATATACATTCCTGCTCTATTTTAGGAGAAAGGCTTCCAGACTTTGACCATATCTATGATATTCATTATCATTTTTATACCTATCATTTATCAAACTGAGAAGAGTGTTACCTTATTTCCCTTAGCCTAAATTCTTTATTGGAAAAAAAAGTGTCAGTTTAACTTTTTCCAAACCCTTTCAAAATATTTTATACATGCTATATTCAAGATGAACATGCCTTTTTTTTACTTATTGATGTGGTTTGTTATTACATTAATTGGTTTTCAGATGCCAAAACACGATTGCATTCTTGAGGAAAATCCATAGCCACAATACATAAATTTTTCCACAAGTTTCTGATTTCTTTGTTAGTGTTTGATAATATTTGGATCTATAATTATAAGTAATTTTGTCTGTAGTTTCCTGTGCTTGGGAAGTATTTGTCTCATTCTATATTATCAAAATACTGGCTTCAAGAAAGAGGTAGGGAGTTATATAAGTTCTGTATTTTAGAACAATTCATAAAATTGTAATCAATTTTGCCTTAAATTCATTTGTGAAGTCTTTAAGGCTTGAAAATTTCTTGTGATAATCTAAAAAAATGTTGCACTCATCTCTTTTCTGAGTATAAAACTCTATTTTCTTCTGAGAAGGTAGCACATTTCATAGAACACTTTTTAGCATGCAAGAAGACTTGAGTTTCATCTCCAGCAATACAAATAAACCAGGAAAAGCAGGTTACATATCATAAAATATAAGTAAAGTTGATAAAAGCTTTTACAATTCTGTTAAAAAGTCAGAATTATTATATGTTATTCTCATGGTACTAAGGGTTTTTAAAGAATCTCTCAACATAGTTACCGATTCACAATAGGCAGAAGGAGTTTGCACATTGAAACTGCTGAATTTATACTAGATGATACAGAATTAACATTATTTACTCAGTTACAAGATAGAATTAGGAATAGAAATCATCTCATACATATAACAAACATTCGATCCCATATGGATCTACCAGGTAGGCTAGCATATGGAAATGCAGAAATTGATCAATTATTAATTAAAAATTTGCTGAAAGCCTCAGAATTTCATAAAAATCATCCAATAGCAAAGAATTAAAAAAGAAATTTCCATCATATGACAAGCCAAGTAAAATTTTATAGAAATGCCCCATTGTTCTTTATACAACTAAACACCACTACCTGCAGAAAGTAATCCAAATGGTACTCAAAGGAATGAAATCTTGTAGATGAATGTGTTCCATTTTGTAGAATTTGAAAAACTAAAATATTTATACCACACTAGTGATACCTATTCAGGTTTTCAATGCACAACTGCTTTGAGTTTGGAAAAGGTCGATACAGTAATTATACATTTGCTAGAAGTTATGGCCATCATGGGCATACCTCTAGAAATAAAGACAAACAATGCTCCAGCAAGCATCTCTAAGAAAATCAAATAGTTGTTTTTTTGTTTTGTTTGGCTTTTTTTACTTATTATAATAAAGCATATTACAGGTATACCACACAAACCTACAGGCCATGCATTAATAGAAAGATCAAACTGAACTCTAAAGAATATGTTAAGTAAACAGAAAGGGATGATAAGACCCCCAAGAAATAGATTGTATAATGCTTTATTAATCTTGAATTTTCTAAAATTGCCTGTTTACAATAATAAGGAAATGCAGGTTAGCAGTTAATCACCAATATAATTGAACTTGTAGTCACATTAAGTTTGTTTCAAAGTCAAACAAAGATATATTTTAGATAGACAGGTAACCTTCAAACACTTCAGAGATCTAGAGAATATGGCATTTAAGATGTTTCAATAACATACACCCTTTTTATGACAATGAGACATGTCTGCTCCTGGCACCAATCTACTTCAGATAAGATACTGGGCATCAAATAAACTCTACATGGAGTTTACATTATTTGTGTCAAAAGTAAGCCACTGGGCAAGAAAATACCCTTGCCTTGACTGCTGACAGTATGCTGTTCTAATTGAACAGGTAGGACCCAAAAGAAAGTGACTGCCAAACATTGTCAAGACAAAGAAGAACAATCCTTCAGAATATCCTATTTCACAGAAAAGTCTGTCAGGTATGCTAGACCTGTAGGCTAAAGATTGATGCCCCAATGTTTCAGAGAAGCTTTGGGTGACTATCCAGGCAGCCAGTTGTTTTTGTTATTTCTCACATTGGAAGTCACTTGCTCAAACTTCCTGCTTACTCAGTTATTTCTTGGTCTCTGAGGGAGATGAAGATTAAATTGTTATAGTTATAATTTTCCTTGTTTACCAGATGCCAAAAGCAAGATATGATAGAAAGTAAATTAGGTACAAGACTTTAGACTCACCAAGATAAGATAGATAATGGAGTATTTTCTCTGAATTTGTCCAATGCACATGGACTAGACATTGCTGATGTTTTTATTGCACCTATATATGGTATATAGCTATTGTGCTTATTGTGTATGTTTTTTATATTAGTTATAGCCTTCTTTTTTTATTTTAGACAGAAAAGTGGAAATGTAGTAGTTTGCTATTTGTGTTTAATAAATAAAGCTTGCCCAAATATCAGAGGACAAAACAGTCAAACTAGTTAGCTCTATAGGCCAGAGAGTGTTGCACACACCTTTAATACATGACAACACTAGCTAGTCATGGAGGACTGGTGGTGGTGGTGCACACCTATTATCCCAGTGCGAGTAAGAAATATAATACAGGAGGAAATAGGTCTCACTCTCTATCTCAGTCTGAGAATTCATGGAGGCAAGATCGCCATTTTTGGTCTGAGGTAGAGGTAAGAGTCAAGGGCTGGCTGTTTTGCTTTTCTGATCTTCAGGTTCAATGCCAATATCTGTCTCTGGGTTGTTGTTATTCATGCTACAATACTTCTCAGATTTTTACAGTCTCTTAAGTGTAATCCCTTATAAAATCAAAATCAAAAAACAGATCACATACTTCTAACATATAATGGCACAGGATATATATTACCATTCCACAATGGAGGAAAGGGAGGATAGTGAGGAAATACTGGACCAAAACAAAACAACAAACCAGGAGGGCAAACTCCAAATTTTGAGTCTCCATGCTTGGTGTCAAAATGCTCTTCAAATTTCCAACTCCTTTCAGTTTTGTTGTCTGCAACATACGTTTTTTCTCTTAGGATACTTCTAGTCTGTGTTAGCAGCTCTCCTCAGTAGGTATCTCACAGCTCTGGTATGTCTAACATCTTTGGGTCTCCAAAGCAATTCAAGATTCACCTTCACAGCTTCACATAATGGCCTCCATGCAGGGACATTGTAGTGATGAGGCGGCAGGCTGCCTTCTGCCCGGATGCCGGCTAGCTTACCCCTGAAATGACCACACCAAATTGTATTCATTTAAACACTGCCTGGCCCATTAGTTCCAGCCTCTTATTGG
>LOJH01034580.1:0-14439 GCA_001685095.1 Ellobius talpinus
TGTCCTGCCTGGTCCCACAGCCATTCAGTCCCAAAGAAACACACAGAGACTTATTTATAAACTGTTTGTCCTGTTAATTCAGGCTTATTAGTAACTAGTTCTTACCACTTAAATTAACCCATAACTCTTATCTATGTTTAGCCATGTGGCTTGGTACCTTTTCTAAGTAAGGCTTTCTCATCTTGCTTCTTCTGCATGTAGCTGGTGATTGATTCTGCCTTTCCTCTTCCCGGAATTCTCTTAATCTGGTGGTTGTCCCTCCTGTACTTTCTGCCTGGCTACTGGCCAAGCAGTGTTTTATTAAACCAATATGAGTGACAAATCTTTACAATATACAAGAGCATTATCCCCCAGCATTCCCCCCTTTTTTTCTTTTCAGAACAGAAACCCTGAATCTAACCTCCTTTGTTTAACTTTTTTCCTGACCAGTATCCATAACAACTTGTAACCAACATGCTAAACAAAGACAAATATCCATAATCCATTTGGGGGGAATGTGAGCATAGTTTTCTAGGCTGATTGGGGGCATTGGTAATTTTATGGGGATCCAAAGAAAATTTAGAATTGTGGTCAAGTCCTGACTGGAATATTCTTTGAGGCTTGATCATCTCAGCTAGCAGCCTCGAAGGTGTTCTAGATGCAGAACTCAGAGGAAACTTCCACAGAAGTGCTCTGACATGTTGGATCATCTGGGCTATCTGCTCCCATTGGAGATTTTTCAGGGGTCTTCCTTATTCAAACTTTATTTTTCTTAATCAAGAGTGAATCTATAGCCTCTCATTTCCTGTGGAAACAGAACCAAAACCTCTTCTCCAAAGTAACATATCTTTTGACTTAAATTTTGAAGTCAAAGCATTTTCAAAATATATAGGTTAGATTAATCCAGAAGCTTTTATAACCAAATGTCTTTTAGTGCTGTTGCTTCTTCCTCAGCAGTCAAACAATTCAAAGAGAACACAGTAACATACAGTATCCAGACTCTCTGTATATGTTCCATCTTTACGTGTTTTTTTTTTATTTTACTCTATGTTTATTTTTAACTTTTGGTTTTTTGAGGCAAGGTTTCTCTCTGTATTTTTGGCTGTCCTGGATCTTACTCTGTAGACTAGTCTGGCCTCAAACGCAGAGATCTGCCTGCCTCTGGCTCCCAAGTGCTGGGATTAAAGGCATGCGCCACCACACCCAGCTACTTTATTTCTTTTTTAAAGGACTTTCTCTATCCTTTTTCTTTTCTCTCCCAAGCCTACATCTATTTTTAACACACTGTAAATTGTTTAGAGGTCCCCTCTGAAGCTGTCTTTACTGTATATCTCTGTCTTTTTCTGAGCACATGAGTCTTTAATTTGCTAAATGGCATGGCTAGGATTAAAGCTGTGGCTTTGGAGGCTGGTTCTGCCCCATTTCTTAGCTTCCTGAGTCTAGCTTCATGGTGGAGATACGGGTGGGAGCCACATTTATTGCCACAACTCAATGGAGTTTCTAGGTTCATGCCACCACCAAGAAGCATAACACCATTTGTTCATAAACACCATTTAAGTGATTGGTGACAGAGCCTCTTAAAAGAGCTGTGAGGTTTTTTGCCACTAATACTGAAGTCAGAAGCAAACAGCCCACTCGAGAAAATGCTGCTACCAAGAACCTGTGCTTGACCATGTTCTTTTATGTCTAGAATCCTTTCCCAAGCTCTCTCAGGTTTTATATGGATGCAGTTGCCAAACATTGGGTGCCATTTATAGACAGAAGTTCTGTCTCGTCTGGTCCTACAGCTGTTCAGTCCCAAAGAAACACACAGAGGCTTATATTAATTATTAACTTTTTGGCCTGTTAGTTCAGGCTTATTAGTAACTAGTTCTTTTACAGTTTAGATTAGCCCATAATTCTTGTCTGTGTTTAACCATGGTTGAACTGTGACTCAGATAAGACCCACTATTGAGAGAGAAGGCCATGTGTCCAGCCTTAGTGCCATGCCTTAGCTCTAGGTGGTCATCCTTGCCTCTTTTCTACCCTTTTTATACAAACTTACACTTACACATTTTGTTAAGTTGATACAAGTTTCTTACACGAGAAGATAAATATTTATCTTATTTTTAGTAAGCATGAGAATTCTAGAAACCAGGGTTTCTACTCACACACAATCAGAGGAAGCAACTGGTTTTATAAACACTTGCACAGGGCTTTGACTAGCACCTAATGGATATTTTGAGGTGTGGTCAGCCTCAGGATGAAAATGTTATTGTTAACTTCTGTGTCCATGTTCCAGTTTCAAAATTTCCTCCTGTTGGAATTCTTCCTACTTCCTGTTCTTATTTTTATTTCTTCTCTCATTCATTCAAATATTTACATATATTTGCTACATGTTGCATAAAAATAGGTGATGTAATTGTAAGAGCAAACTACATGAGAAAGCTTGTGGTCCGTCTTCCGTAGTAGGTGTATATTTCCCTACTCTGTTTTCATGCTCATTCTCAAAAGCTTTCATGCTTTTTCTTGGAGCGTGAAGGACTTAGACATAAAATTAGAACAATTTTAATAATATGCATTTAACTGCCTTAATCCTTGATTTAATAATGCCAGACACATTGTCATTAATTTCTATTTACATTCCACTATGTCTGACATTGTGCTTGCTTTTGTGTTTCTTTACTTGCTGTCTCTCTGCTCTAGCTGTGAATGTATATGAAAGAGAAGGCCTTGCTCAGTGTAGTCCGCAGGAAGGTGATGCAGTGTTAGTGGCTGGCAGCACAGAGCTCTACAGGAAACATCATAGCTCTGCTCTGCTTTTGAGTTAAATTCAGAGTAGCGACTTTCTTCTTTGATTTATACTTAAGCCTTTAGGTATCTTTAACACTTGTATCCAAGGAGGCACCGCCTGTGCTTTCCTGCTGGTTGGCTTAAGTCTTTGGTGTCCATAGATAGTTTTCTTGAGATGAACTTTTCATTTTCTAAGTCTTTATAAAGTTAGCCTTTGGGTTGACCTTCAGGCGTAAGGCACACTGCTTTTGTTTAGTGCTTTAAAAAGAACAAAAGAAAATCTGAACAGAGCCAGTCTTTCCTCCTTGCTCGGGTTTTGTATGTGCTTTTATACCATGACTGCCCAGAGGTGTCTTCTTAAGATGGACATGTTTTTGTAAGTCTTAAATAAAAAGTAAATGCTTTATAGGTTTGGGATTTGTGAGTGCATAGCACACTGTACATCAGTGACTGTTGTAACACAATAAAGTTTATTGTAACATAAACCTATTTATAAAGAGTTCAGCTCATGGATTACTAGTGTAATCCATAAAGTGGATCCTGCTGTGGGACATTTTATAGTAACTTACTGAGCCTCTAACATGGGTATTACAACCTAACCCAACGAAAACAGCAGCAGTTTATTGGAGACTGGAAAAAAAAATCAAAAGATGAGACTTGGCCAGAAGGTTGCTCGACACATTGGCACAAGAACAGTCTTGCTTTACTATAGCTTCCTTTTTGTTATCTGTGCTTCTCAGCACATGTGGATCCCTATTTCATTTCATTTTACAGGTTGGAATATGTATGCAAATGTTCTGAACTCATGTGTCCTCTTCATTGTTGGTACTAATGGAAAACCTTCACTTTTTGTTTTTTGCTTTTCTGAGACAAGGACTTGCTATGTTAGTCCTATCTGGCCTCAGACTTGCTGTAGCCTTCCTGCTTCAGCCTGCTAGGGATTGAAATTGCAGGCATGCACACCATGCCTGGCTGAACACCCTTAATGCTTAACTAGAAGGCTCCAATCATGTCAGCATCACTGTTCTTCATCTTAGGAGAAGACTGTTTCTCCAGCCTCTTAGGGGTTTCTAGAAATGTGGACTTCCTTGAGCTTGTGAATGCTGAGAGAATGGATTTTCTCTTCAGTGACCTGAGTCTGATTTTCAAAGAGTCTAACATGGATTGGTTTCTACCTCATTTTCAACACTTACTGTCAAATGTCACAGAGCGTAGGTCAGTGTCCCATTTTGTCTGTGGTTGGTATTAAGACCCAACATGAACTGATTCCACTTTTTACTTGATCCCAGAAGTGCACATCATATTTCCTGTTTTTCTGAGCAATTCTCATGAATATCTTAAAAAACAAAACATTTACAAGCTCAACTAGAAGATCCGTGAGTTGTTTTTAGTTGTGTATGATTGCCCATGGCAGTTTAATTCTTTAACAGAATTGTAGTCATCTGGTTTTGAGTACAAACTTCTCTAGAAAATTCAAACCACAGAGATTTGGGTTCCTTATGTTCAGGCCTCCCCATCTGGTTATTAGTGTTGTGAGTTTGTGTGGTTGGAGGGCTCTGTGTATATAATAAGTCTGATGATGGTTGCATGAATAAATGTTGACTAGTGGTTGGCAGTTAAATGTAGAACAAGTAATTAAAAATAGTAAACAAAGGGCTGTCGACTTAGTAAATTTAGATTAAAAACTGCTCTAGCTAAGAATTTGCAGTCTCTCCAGTAGATATAATAAGGAACGTTACAAGGACGTTATGCAGCTAATACCTGTCATTCCTAGATTATACTTGGATTTAGAGTTAAGATCATTTAGAGTTAAAATGAATAATTTTATCATTTCTCTCACTCCCACTTGCCTTTTATTATTAATGTTGACGATGTACATGTTCCTCAGAAACCACTTAATTTCCCTAAAGTAATTTGCAGTTTTGTCTCTTGGGTTTAATACTTTGAGTTCAACCATTACTTTTATTGTAGGAAGCTAATGACTTCCTAGAAAATCAAGTGTGCATGAGTAGATTCACACTAGAAATTTTTTTTCCTGTCAAATGGTTGCTTCAGTCTTGTAACTTCTGATGTACACTTCTAGATTTCATCTCAATCTGTGTGAATATGGCCATGGCCTAAGAAGTTATCCCAGAAGATGCAAGGGCTATTCAGATCAGGCTGTTCTTTCTTGCCAGTCTGAGGCTGCTGGGGCATGCTGTCCTTTATGACCCAAGGACTGCAAGGTGGCCTTCGCTCTGGTTCCCCTAGATATGACTCCCAAGACCAAGGCCAAGTGTTGTCTACCACTGCTGCTCACATTCTAGTGGTGGGAAATTGCTACCACTGCACAGGGATGCTGGGAAATGTCTCAAGTGTTCCTGTATCAGCTAAGATTTGCCAAAGGGGGGAAATAAAAACATGAAGGTCTGTTTCTCTGTCATCTCTAATATTTATGTATGACAGAATTCAGTGTCACGTTGCCAGCCTGTGAAGTACTTTCCCTAACTCTACCCAATCCCTACCTCTCAAAAACAAATATAAATTAGAGAGGCCTGCTAGCCCTTGTGGTAGAAGGAAGGGTAAACTTGGAATGTAAGATCTGCAGAGTAAGCAGAAGTAGACAAACTGGTCCCTGCCCTGTGGACATTTGGAATTCCCAGAGATGCTTCCCTCAGAGGGTCTTTTGGCCATTTGTGGAGGCTAAGAGGGTTCCTGAGTTAAGTGAGGGGGGGAGCACAGGGAGGCTCTTCATAGGGCTCGTTTGCACTATCGGAAGCATTGTTTCTCTGGGTCACATGACTCTTTTTAGGACCACAGACTCCTCCATTTCCATATGATTCTCCACATAGAGAATGCAACAATCACAAATCTGTAAATATTCCTATTTCTTTGAAAGTTATTTCTTACATGAAAAATAAGTGATTGGGAATTACAATAATTCCCTAGGGAAATACTTTCTGATTCTGATTTTGTTTTGTATTAATGTGGTTTAACTATTAAGGGTATATTGACTGATGACATCAGTGTGTGACAAAATATGGCTATAAATTACTAAACCTTTTTAGTGCATATGTCAGTATTAAACTAGGATCACTGAAGTGTTGGCTCACTTCTGAGGGTTTGACCCGTCCAGACTGTCCAGATAGCATCTAGCTGACTGACTTTCCTTTGACACTGCCAGTCTGCATCAGATTCAGACAGACAGAGGAAGGGAGGAGAAAGGAAGCTGTGATAAATGAACCATTTTTGAGCCCAGGGAGTCCCTTCCTCATCATGAATTTTGAAATGCCTAACTAGAGAGAAGAACCCACTTAGTAAGGCCCGAAACTGATTGGATCTAGTGTAGGAAATGACAGTAACCTCGGTAGGCAAGATTTCATAAAATAGGGAGGCTCTTGTGGGTCTGTGGTCTGGAGAGTGGACGTGAGTGGACTTGTCTAGGGGTGTGTGAGTGGAGGAGTATACAAGATGGCTGTTTAGATCCTAGTTAAGATTTAGAAAAGCAGGTAGACACACATTTAGGAAGGGAGAGGGAAGGAAAGGGAAGGAGGCAGGGAGGGAGAGAAGGAGAGAAGAATGTGAAGATTTGAGTGAGGAAAGTGGAGTGAACTGGCTGGAGCAGGTGGAAGAGTCTTTGGAGCCCTCAGGCTCTGCTTCAGAGGAAGAGGAGCATTCTTGAACAGTAAGAGGGAGCTTTCACCTGGCCAGTGTTTGAGAACAGTATCTGAAAGTGTGACAGGAGGGGCAAGACAGGCATAACATCTTAATGTGGCAGTGGTCAGGTGGGCTGTTAACAGCAGCTCTGTGTAGGAAGTGCTGTGCTAATGTGTTTGCGGATGTACACCATTTGTCTTTCAGACTTGGTAGGTATTATTTCTACATTTTGTAAATGAAGTCATCAAAACAAAAGATGAACCTATTTGCCCTGTTTATATGTTTATTAAAGGGCAAAGCAGCTCTTTATTGTTACAGGGCATGACCTTAACCCCTGAGCTTCTGCTTCTTTTGTAAATTAATGGAAGAGTCAAGGCATGTATAAGCATTTTGATCATATAGGGTGGGAAATCAGCAAAAAAGCTAATTTTTTTGAGCCAAAGGCCTTAACATGCACAAAGCAACACATCAGCACTAATATATGCGTTTAAACCTTTGATAGCAGTGCATATCCATTTTATTTTTTTTCTAAAAGTTATTTGTGTTTATTGGAGACAATTTAGTATAAATCTGAACAAAATTATAAACTAGGTGTGGTGGTGCTTACCTTTAATTCCAGGACTTTTAAGGCAGAAGTGGGTGGATCTTTGTGAATGCCAGGCCAGTCAGGGATACATAGAGAGACCTTGTCTCAAACAATAACAACAGCAATAAAACCACAACAAAAATAAAACAAAGAAATTGTCTTAAACTAATAGATAACCAAGGCCGAAAATTTTGTGTGTTTCCATATAATTTTTTCTTGGAGACAGGGTGTCATGTACACTGAAGTTTGTCTTCAGGCTTAGTGCACCTCAGGGTTGCCTTGAGTCTGAACACCCCCTCCCCTGCCTCCACTGCGCTTGTGTTGAAGTTGTAGGCATTTCCTCCACCATACCTGATTTTATATGGTGCTGGACTTTGACCAGCATGAATTTGTGACTCAGCGTGGTAGACAAGCAGCCTTCTAACTGAGCCATATCCCCAGCCTTTTGTGTAATTGTTTTTTTTTTAAAAATTAGGTCAACAATTAATATTATATATATGTATGTATGTATGTCTATGCATAATATGCATATATATGTATCTGTGGGTGATTGGGTGGTTGTTATTTAACATTCTACCTAGAGTATTTGTTGCTGTAAGTCAGTTACACTGCAACATTTTCACTGTTTTTTATTGAAGAATCGGGCCATCCCTGCATGTTGGTTTGTCAAGCAATGCTGTAGTGACCGTCTTTCTTTGTCTACACTTTTATTATTACCTTGGCTGTACACTCGCCGGCACCCTGGGTCTAAGCAATAGTTATGAACCTTGGTGAAATGGCAGGATGGATGTGTGTGTGTGAGAGTGTGTGTATACACTGATTTTTGATGAATTCTCATACTGAATAACTAAATTTGGAAGATTCAGTTTTTATGAACTTACATAATTTTTTTTTGAGGGAATTACTTTATCTAGTCTACCTTTAGAATGGGATCCATGAGGAGTAATGGGAACCGCCTTTTTACACGGTTACGGTGCTGTGATGGACAGCAGAGCTGTCTTGCCTTCCTAAAGAGCTTCTTTTTCAGTTGAATTACACTAACTGAATCTGGTGCTCTTCAAAAAGCATGCATATCAGTTTCCGTCTCCTTTGAGGTGCTGCTCCAATGTTGCCCCACACTGATTGTGTTACCCTTCTTTGCAATTGAGGTGTCATTTTTCTCTGTTTGTCTTATAAGTCTTACAAACTAGAATGTAAGTTCCTATGGATAAAGGCCAGTTATTTTCAGGTCTCATCTTACTCCTTGCATAATGATACACGATTATTCAGATGTTCCTTAACCAGTTAGGTGCTTTATGTAGTTATTGAAGATACTGTTAGCTGCAAGTAAGAGAAGGCTGTGACTCAAAGACTAAAAATAATAAGGAAGTACCCGCTTAGGTAGAAACCCAGATATTGGCCTGCTTCCTGACTGGTTAATTTGGTGGCTTAATGATATTGTAAAGGATGCAGGATTTTTCCATGCTTAGTTTCTGTCATAGTTAGGATCTGAGGTTTGCCCTGAACTGGATTTTTCTGCGGATCACACGGTAACTGATACATGGGCCCAGGAGTCATGAGAGGATCTTTCCTTTTATTTTTCTGAAGTGCTAAGGAGCCTTTCCCAGAAGCCCTTTGGAGACTGCTGTAGATCTGCTAGAACTAGTTGAAGTTATCAACCCTATAGCTAGTCCTCAGTGAGGAATGTAGTGATGAGTGCTCAGGATTTTCACCTGGCCAAGGGATGTGCCCCCCCCCTCCCTATGGTGAGGATATTAGTACTATCAAAGTTTGTTAGGAAGTAGGAATGAAAACTCTATAGGCAACAGATGCCATTTCTTGAATTTTATTTGCTTGTTTATATGTTTGGAGTATTTGAGATCAAACCTAAGGCCAACGTGCATGTTAAGCAGGCATTCTACCTGTGGGCTTCAGCCCCAGCTCAGCATTATTCCTTAACAAAAATACCTGCTCTGTTCTCTGAAGTTGGTGGTGGGAGCTTGTCTTAGACCTTGCATGCAGTTCTCATAGCTTCCAGAATGCCTTCTCATTTGGTGACGTTTGATGTATCAGTCCTGGTCTTTTTAGGTTTCTGGTAGTCAGTCTTCTTACTTTTTCTGAGGATTTATTATTTTGACTCTTAGAATTTGGAAGTGTACATTTTAATGATTTCTTGCTAATTTCATCTGGGATGAATTCCTCTAAACCAAGGCTCTAATTCTGGATGCTCTGGAAAGCAGCCTGAGGCTAAGATTAAGATGTTGATGTTTTCTTTGAGAAGTTCAGGTCCAAGTTTGTAAGAGTAGGGACAAAAGGAAGTGAAGCCAGGAAGGGTGTGAAGACATGAGTGTATTACTGAGCTAGTAGACTCAGCTCTGAGGAGATGTAACATGTCATTCAGCAGGCATGGCTTTTGGCCTTGCCCGCTGGTGTCCTTGGGAAGGATTGGGAGGAGGGAAGTTAGTAGAGTTGTCTTTGGGAAAGAGAAGATGAGGAGTTTATCGACCTGACTCCTTCTCCCTCCTGTTCCTAGTAGATGGAGATTGCAGGAAGCAAACTCTTTGTGCTTTTAACCTGAGCCTTTTAACTCTCTCCTTTAGGCTACTCAAGTTGCTAGATCCTATGCTCTTTGCTTTGGTAAGTCATCCAAATCCGAAATAGCTTGACAACTAAGACAAGAGAAGCAAGGAAGGAAACAAGAAGGTCAGGAAAAGGGGGGTAGATTCTTGAGAGGATTTTGGTTTTGGTGTTTTCAAATTACTTTGGTATTTAATAGCAAGGAAATACTAGTCTCACAGAGCATGCTATCTCCTGCTTTGTTGTCCACAGGCCTGTGTGGCGGGAGTGCACTTCACCCCACCTGCCATGCAGGTTTGCTGCGGTCTGGTCTGGGAATTTCCTGTAGAAGGATTGGCAGCATTCCCTTAACTCACACAGATCATACTGCTTGTGGATCTGGGTCAACACCAACTCCTTGATGTCATTCTCAAATACGACTGAGGTGGAGTAGAGTGGCTCTGGGCACGCTCAGGTTGTCTGTTCTCTCCAGGTTTCTCAGGATTGATGGACTCTTTGGCATGATAGACACTTGGAAGTCCCTTGAGTGCTGGCTTTGAATTCTGAAAGTTCTTACAAGGCCAACTTCGTTTCAAAGAGAGCAGTTTTTGCTTTTTATTCAGTGTCAGTAAAAAAAAATGTGCTGAATCGATGGCAGGAGAGCAGAATCGGATGGAGTGAAGGAGAGAACGCTCTGGGTTGGGCTGCTCTCTAATGCTTTATGTATGACATCTATTTTCTTCACTTAAATATCTTTGTTTTTCCCATGAATATTGTTTATCGGATCGCCATGACTGCCTAATAGATACTAGAGAGTAATGGCGGCTGTTTTGTGGGGGAGATTAAAGGATGCGCTTGCTGGAGATGAGTGGTCACTGGCTGCGTCTAGCAGGCCTGAGGAGACTCCAGCTCTGTGTCATAATAGGAGCCGAGGCAGAGATTTGGACAGTTCCAGCGTGTTGCCAGCTGAATGCTTTTGACTGGCTCTGAATTGCTCATGCTGGATGTCACTGTTGTGGGGCTAGATGGTTCTTGGAGCTGCTTAGGAGGTGAGGGAGTTCTTTTCTAGGACCTGGTTTGAGCTACTCAGATTTTTTACATATTCTGAAAGGGCCTGTGTTCCTTCACATGACTTTGGTGACTATTTAATCTAGAGACAGAGTCACCTTAGGTCTGTTGGTCTGGTCTGTCTAATCCCTCTCGATGGCTGAGTATTGTTTAAATGTGTGGGGTGGCTGAGTGTTGTTTAAATGTGCGGGATGGCTGAGTGTTGTTTAAATGTGCGGGATGGCTGGGTGTTTGTTGTTTAAATGTGCGGGATGGCTGAATGTTTGTTGTTTAAATGTGCGGGATGGCTGAGTGTTTAAATGTGAGGGATGACTGAGTGTTGTTTAAATGTGCGGGGTGGCTGAGTGTTGTTTAAATGTGCGGGGTGGCTGAGTGTTGTTTAAATGTGCGGGGTGGCTGAGTGTTTGTTGTTTAAATGTGCAGGATGGCTGAGTGTTGCTTACTTTACTAAAGTAAGGGTGACACATGGAAACAATGCCTGCTCTGGACTCCAGTTTCTAGTCTGCCTCGAGCCCTTCCCCTTTCACTACCTTAGGCACTTTAAGGTTACTTGAGTGGCTGATTCAAGGTAAGGCTTCTCCCCCTCCCCCTTCTTTCTGCAGCTTTCTTATGAGCTAGAATCATAAAAATTCACAAATTGTGCCAAATTTTCTTTTGTTGATGACTGTGCTGTAGCCTGTTATGTAACTAATGTATAATTTACACATCCTGAAGACCGTCCGACTCTGTACAGAGCAACTATATTTAACCCTCACTTCTTTGGGGGAAAGAGAACATTACTAATTATCCTTGAAAATGTATTGTGAGACACTGCACACTGATCCACCCTCTGCTTCCATTTTTAATTTCTGGTACATGAAGAAGTACTTTCTGATGAAGCCTGGAGGAGATAGGGGACTCAGTGTCTAGTGCATGTGCCTTGACCCTCCACCGCTTGTCCTATTAAACCGGGAAGGAGAGGTGTGATGTCTCCATCTCTGTTGATGCAGTACTCTCTCCCCATGCTTGTCTTTTCATTGTGAAGGCAAGTAGAGAGAGGGCTATTGAAGGAAGTTTTTAATGGCGTACAGCTCTGTGCTTAGTAGGAAGATAGTCAAATTATCATGTAGCAGGCTTTTGGACCACCAGCTT
This sequence comes from Ellobius talpinus, assembly GCA_001685095.1. NCBI lineage: Eukaryota > Metazoa > Chordata > Mammalia > Rodentia > Cricetidae > Ellobius > Ellobius talpinus. The sequence continues at coordinate 11,708 of LOJH01034580.1, forward strand.
CCAAATCATGACACGGAGACTTCTTACTAGTTATGAATGCTCGACCTCAGTTTAGGCTTGTCTCACAAGCGCTTATAACTTAAACATTAATCCGGTTCTCTTCATTTGTGTTTGCTCAGGGCTTTTTACCTTCCTTTCATTCTGTATGCCCTACTTTCCTGCTTCCTCTATGCCTGTCTGACTCCAGGCATCTCCTTCTCCTTCCTCCCTCATTTTCCATCAAGCCTAAATTCCTCCTACTTATTCTCTCTGTCAGCCCTGCCTATCCCTCTATTGCCTAGTTATTGGCTGTCAGCTTTTTATTAAATGAATCAGGTGCCTTAGGAAGGCAAGGTAAAACAAATACAACACATTTTCACATAGTTAAACAAATGCAGCACAAAAAATGTAACACACCTTTACATAAACAAGTGCAGCATAAACAATACAACACACTTTTACACAGTTAAACAGTTAGTCTGTTCCATAGCACTACCATTGTCTTTACCATGACTGGTTCTCTGTGGTTTGTAGACTTTGAGAAAGAAAATTGTCAATGCTAGTGTCCACATATCTTGAACTTTGAAGTCTAGTCCAGGCCAGGAATAAGTTCAAACCCCACTGTGGTGCCCTTTAATTTGTTTACTTCCCATTCTGCAGGTTCCGTGTGACACTGTTGTGTCAGAGAGAAGCCTGACTGTGGTCCCCTAGAAAGGAAAGCCTTGAGTAAGAACGCACTCTGATCAAGTCAGCTCCTTGAGTGTAGGTGGGAGGACTTGCCACAGATCTAATGGACATAATAGTTCATATACAAAGACTGAGGAATAGGAGTGATATTCTGCAGCTGAGTAACTGTAGATTAATCCATCTTTAGACCGTTCTGGAAGCATCTGTAAAACGGGAAATTACCTTTTCTATCCTTTTTGCTGGTGCAATCGTACTAAATGTATTTCCCAAATACTTTGAAATTAAATTACATCCACATATTTAGGCCCACTAAAATTATAAGAAAAATTAAAATAAATGATAATGTGTAAAGGTGTTCTTCTTGGCTACGTTTCCCATAGTGCTAGTCAGTTTGGGAGGGATGCATTGTTGAAGGGCACCCTGAGGTCACTATAGAAGTTCTCTTTTGTTAGAGGGCCCTATCAGCTGTAGTGGTCACTTCTGCTTTCAGCTGGATGAAGTAACCCTTTTAAGGTGGGTAAAGTCAGCCGGTGGGACTTCTCTGCAGGCCCTCCCTGTGACCCTTTCAAATCCCCTTTAAAGTTCAGCACTAAAAGCACAGCACCAGGCCTTCCTCCTTTGTCAGGAAAGGCCAGCCAATCCCTTTCCTGCTCCTACTCTAACCTTTAATGAGTGCTTGCTTCTATGGAGAGAGAGGGACTCCCAGGCCATGCAAGCATTTTAATGGGCTTGAGTGACATTCTACAGACATTTGTAAGACATGAAAGGGTATGGGCTTTGTTCATGTTTCATTCTCCTCTAAGTTATATATTCCATTCATGTGCTGTGTCTACAAGATATTTAATTTGGGCAACATATTCCGCTTGAAGATTCTTGAGGAAATAAAAAGTAAAAAAAATACAAATTGTGATTCTGCTTATTGGAAATGAATGAATGCAGTGGAATCGGTCCGTTTTATAAACACAGCTAAGAGAAGAATAGAAGTATTTTAGGGATGCCTGTAGACCCGTGTGTATCTGTAGAACATGGCAGTTTGCAGAGGACTTTGCCCACGCCCCATTGGCCTATAGCACGGCTTCTATGGCAGGAGGTGAATTGGCTGGACTCCTAGCTTCCTTAGCTTTAAGATCTCTGGGTCTGAATCTCCACACCAACTGTTTTAATTGGCATTCTTGCTGCACTGTGTTATTAGACGGGCTGAATAGTGAGAGCATCTGCTATTGGTGGCAGCTGTTCAGCCTGTTTAGCCCTTTCCCTCATCTGCTTCTCATCACCGTCACTTTTCAGTTTGAGAACTGGAGCGTGTGTGCCCATCTTTATTTACGTTTGTTCCGTGCTAGCATTTGCCTTCCACTAAATGAGGTTGTCCTTTAGGAGACAGCTGGCAATGTGTTTCTAGAGTCAAGACTTACTTATTGCATTTGGAACCTGGGCTACAAAATAGAAATAACCATCACCATGAGCACTGTGCTGGAGATGCCGACAGCCGTCCCCACCAAAGAGCTGCCTCTTCTGTTTCTAGTCAGTGGCGCTGATACTTTTGCCTCTGTTCTCCAGAGGGTTTCACAGCCAACAGTAAGCAGTGAGGATGTCAGTGAGTGATGTGCATATGCTTGTGTACTGATGCTCATCTTGCCCTCTCCCCGAGGGGAACCATTCCTCACATTTACTCTTATGAGCAACACCCCTAGTATGATCTTAACGTCAGCTCAGGGAAGTTGTCTTGTCCACCTTTTGTATTGGGGTTATTGAAAGCATCATGGCGAGTTTTTACCCAAGATGTGCTTTTGTTAAATGACTTACTAATAAAGTAATAAAGCCGAGTCAGTCTAAGGGTTCCTTGGGTTCTTATGGTCAAGCACTGGGTTAAGGTTTTTAATGAATTAACTTTTAATTGTGAATTTTTTCACACAATGTTTTCTTATCATGCTTTCCCCTTCCCCAGTTCTTCCCAGATACTCCCTCTCACCAACACTATGCAGTTTTTTCTCTCTTTAAAAAGCAAAAACATAGGCTGGAGAGATGGCTCAGTGGTTAAGAGCATTGCCTGCCCTTCCAAAGGTCCT
>LOJH01034580.1:14488-30479 GCA_001685095.1 Ellobius talpinus
GGCCTGCAGACATACACACAGACAGAATATTGTATACATAACAAATAAATAAATTTTTTTTAAAAAAGCAAAAACATAAAAATCTCCCCCACATAGACAGAAACCAGATTATGCAAGTGAAAAGACTAGTAAGCCAAAAAACAAACAAAACCCAAAAAACCAAAAAAAAAACCTCTAAACAAAGCAATAGGAGACAAAAGTCTATAAAAATGCCATTGAGATTTTTGTTTTGGTCAACTATTCCTGGGCATCGGGCCTGTCCCTAAGTGTGGTTGACACACCCAGTGAGATTCCACTGGAGAAAATTAAGTTTTCCTCTGCAAGTGAGTGTCAGTTGCCAGATACCTTGTTGGTTAGGGGTGGGAGTCCTTGTCTACTTCCTCCTCTCAGCACTGGGATCCCATCTGGCTTGAAACTGTGCAGGTCCTGTGCCTGCTGCCATAGTCTCTGTCAGTTCTAATGAGCACCAGCCCTCCTGTCTCTGAAGGGCACTGTTTCCTTGGGGTTGTCCTTCATGTCTGGGTCTTAGAATCTTTCTGCCTCCTCTTCTACATTGATCTTTTAGCGCTGAGTGGTGAAGGGGGGGCTTGATGAAGACATCCTATTTAGGACTGAGTGCTCCAAAGTATCTTGCTTTTTGCACATTTTACTTAAAGTATGGTTCAACCCCAGTAAGAATCCATTGCACCTGTTGAACTGCTTTTGACGTAGTTTTGTTACATATATTGTATACTTTTTTGAAATTTTAGACTGTAAAATTTTAGTTTGACATTCAGTTTATCCTGTTAAACTTCAACATTAGGCAACATGGAAATGCTTGGGACTTGCCACAAAATTCTATCACTTAATGGGGAATTAAAGATACTAACATAAATAATGGTTTATAGTAATTTGAATTCATTTTAAAAAACCTGCCCTTTCAGAGTTAAAGATTTAATTCTTAAGCATGAAAACACTTTTGGAACCTTACTAAACTATTGATGATTGACTGTAGCAGAGTTTCTTGTGACTGAACATTCTGTGTGTGCATGGGTCATACAGAGGGACTTGCTCCACAGCAGCAATCTTCTGCTATGGAAGGTGATGGAGCTATTTCAGTATGCTGCATAAAGGAACTCAGTTCGCTTCCGGAAACAAACTGCCACTAATGTCTTGGCACTGAAGATACAGTGACTGAGTTCACAGCTCCCTGGAAGAATGAGTCCTCCGTGGGTCATTTTGACAGTGACACCGTGTGGTGTTTGATGTACACACATTCACACTGCTCTGTAAGTGAACAGGAGACAGTGCAAACTGCTGGGATTCTCTCTTGGAAAACTTAGCTCTAGTTCTCGAGTGCCCTTCTGACCAAGCTCACAGTCCCTACTCTGGATTTTGATGAGGGCCCCAAATTTTTTCTTTCCCCTCCCCACTTCTACACGTCTGAAGTAGTCCTTCTCAGAATGTCATCTTATGTTTGAAATGCCTTTCCTGCCCTCTGCCCAATTAGATCTTTTCTGTCATCTTCCATGTGGTACTCTGATTCCTGAGAATAAAGCCCCAAATCTCTGATTTCCTCTTTTGCTTTGTATTGTTTCTAATGAATATGCAGTTAATCATGATAATTGAAAGAAGATTCAAGCAACACTCTAGATATTTATAAAATACTGTGGGAGCCTAACATAGAGGAGGGAGTGATTAATTGGTTTGGGGGAATTCAGAAAATGTTTTGTAAAGAAGTTAGCGTTTATCTAAGGTCTTGAGGGACACGTAGGAGTTTTCCAGCTGGAGCCATGTGTGATGGCTAATGGGATAGCAGCAGCATTGTAGCACAGGCATATGGGGTAAGTGGTGTGCATGTTGACCTGGTGCAGGGAAGTAACACTGAAGGATGATGTCATGAAAGAATGAAGTATGTTGGAGGAAACACAATGGACTGTGACTCTCGATGCTAATTTGGTGGTACCGGGCCTGCAAGGCAATACGACCAGCAGGATTTACACAATTTCTGAAATGCAGAAATCTAGCTCCTGCAGCTCTCCTTATACATGGCATACCAGCTAGCACATCATGAGGTGGGTTATGCGTGTGACTCATGTTTTGTGAGGAAACATGAAGCTCAGGGTCACTGGCTCTTTGATCAGAGTAAGAAAATGCAGCTGCTTTAATAACCATATTTATTCATCAGTTACCAGATGTTCTTCAACAAATATCTACTGAAGTTGGTGCATTCCTGGCAACAAGGGAAGTATAAAGATGTTCCTCACTATTTGCGCAGCGCCTCGCCTCCAAATTCACATTTAACAAGCTTTTTCTTTTAAGTTTTAATTCTATGTCATTGTATTATATTTTATGAAAACTTAGTGCTAAAGCATTGTGAATTATTTTTCCCTCTGAAAGGTCTGGAATCACTTTAGCCCACAGCACTGCCTTATTTCAGGTGACGGGCATTTCCCTGTGTATCATGCCTTTTCAGCCAGTGGTTATAAGATGATGAAGGTAGAGAATGAAGGGTTCCAGATGATTTGTGCTGAATCTTTTACACGTACCATTTTTTAATAGCGCCCTTACTACTGATGCAAAGAGGGCATAGTTTAGCTGTAGCAAACAAAGACTGAATGGCATTGAAAGGAAAACAATTACTTGTTAGAAATTGTACTTCTGCCTTATACTTCCTTTTGCCCACATGTGGAAAATATTCCAATCTACTGGTTTCTTGAGGGTTGTTTAAATTCATCATGTTTTGAGGGAAAAGGTGATAAGTTGAAGTAGGGCAAAACCAGAAACAGGTCAAGATACTGGTTGCTTGGAGTGGGCTAGTGGTGGTAGAGACAAGGAGGGTGAGTAGCGAAATACGCTGCACAGAATGGACATGGTTTGTCTGGTGTCTGAAGGAGGGGCCTAGGACCAGGAGGGGGAAATATGCTGCACAGATGGACATGGTTTATCTGGTGTCTGAAGGAGGGGCCTAGGACCAGGAGGGGGAAATACGCTGCACAGAATGGACATGGTTTGTCTGGTGTCTGAAGGAGGGGCCTAGGACCAGGGAGGGGGAAATATGCTGTACAGATGGACATGGTTTGTCTGGTGTCTGGAGGAGGGGCCTAGGACCAGGGAGGGGGAAATATGCCGTACAGAATGGACATGGTTTGTCTGGTGTCTGAAGGAGGGGCCTAGGACCAGGGAGGGGGAAATATGCTGTACAGATGGACATGGTTTGTCTGGTGTCTGGAGGAGGGGCCTAGGACCAGGGAGGGGGAAGCACTTGGGTGTCTGAATATACAGTGACACCATTTCCCGAGAGATCTCCACATTTCCAGTGCTGAATGGGGCTGGGGAGACATTCAGAGTCAAGATGGCTTGTTTGATACAAGCATGGATGTTTCTCAGGAGTAGGACACGTGTCTAGAATGCACAAGGTCCTGGGTTTGATATGCAGCTCTTTGAAAATAAAGGGAGATTTCTTATTTTATGTAAAGTTCAGTTGCATGGAGTTTCCCCCCAATTTTAAGATAGATAGAGGTTAAAGAAGTATGTTCATATGTCTATTTATAGCCCCAAGCTCAAGTACTAATTTGGAAGCTTTTTTCATATTAAGGTACTTAAAACTCTGAAAATGGATAAGGCCACCTGAGAAAGGGATGGAGGACTTGGGTTTGAGGAATGTCCTCAGCTCAAGGTCATACAGAGGAGACATAGCTTTCAGAAACTGAGAAAACAGCTAGTGAAGTTGGAGGGAACTCAGCAGAAAGGTGGTGGTCCTGGAAGCTGGAAGACAGTTTACAAGAAACACAGGCAGCAAACAACTCTGTTGAGTGGTTCTGATGAGGCCAGAAAGTGTGTAGATTTGCTAGCCTGGATTAGTGGTTACGAATACAACCCACATTCAGTGTCATGGTTGGGGCAGAGACTGTGAAAGATGGTGTGGCAGTGGGACTGTGCATGGGTCCTACTGGTGAGGGGCTGGTCGGCCCTCTAAGGGCTGTGTGGCAGTTTGCAGGGTAGATCTGACATAATTCACTCAGGCTTTAACTTATTTTTTAAAGTACATTTACTTTTATGTGTATGAGTCTTGGCTTGCATATATGTGTGTGCATCATATGTATGTCTGGGATTATGGCATTATTTTTAGTAGCAAAGTGAAGTGCACGCAGATGCTCATCAACAGTGAAAGGCTATTGTCTCCCTGTTCTTTTAAACTAATTTATTTTTTACTCACTGAGGCTATCACTTAGATCATCTGCCTCTGCTTTCACCTCTGCCTCAAAAGTGCTGGGACTAAAGGCAAGCACCACCATGGAGTCCATAATAGGGCATCAGATTCTCCTGGAACTGCAGTTACAAATGGTTGCCCATGAGGGTGCTGAGAATTGAAGCCAAGTCCACTGCTAGAGCAGCCAGTGCTCTTAACTGCTCAGATGTCTCTTCATCCGCAGCCTTTTGCTCTTGATGAGCAGCTATGTGTACTCTACTTTGTTACTGAAAATAATGCTTCAGTGAGCATTCTCATCTCATCTGGGCCTACGAATCAGTACCACCAGCATGAATTAGTGATTGTGGTTCAGAGTGCTTACCGAGAGACTGCGCTTTAATAGAGAAAAGACAGGAGGAGAGGATTTCTAGGTGCCCACAGTATTGTAGTGTTGTTAGTGGCAACATGAAAACATCCCATAGCCTCAGTAAATAAGATATGAACCCATTAGTTTAAAAGGAGCATGCGCCTCATATGTGCAGTCTTCGAGTTAGTTCCCAAGGATAGAAGGTGAGAAGGAACCAGAAGGGGTGGGTTTAGGACAGGAAAGCAGACAAGGAAGCATCAGAGTTGTAGTACTCAGAGTAGACAGCAGTTCTCCAGAAGTAGTGCGGAGAATATAATGGGATTCCCGGGCAGTGTTGACTTGGCAGTGAAGTCTAATTATTTGGTTTTTCTCCAGGGGTGTGTGTGTGTGTGTGTGTGTGTGTGTGTGTGTGAGAGAGTGTACACACATACACTCTCAGACATTCTGGGTTGATCTCAAACACTTGAGTTCATCTAAGGCAGCAGTTTGCCAGACAGGCATAATGGAGGAGGTATGTATGTCAGGGGAGACAGGGAAGTGAGGATGCTCAACCCAGGGAATTATGAGACATGGACATCTAACAGACGAGGGAAGTGAGACCAGAAAGAGGCTGAGAGTGTCAGTGGGGTAGGGTCAGTAGGGCTCACTTAGGGGAGGAAGTTCCACAGAGGGACATTAATGCAAATGAATGGGAAAGAGGTTTGAGACATGGGGATATTTGAATTTAGGATATTAGCAGGTCTGTGATTTCTCTAGATCAAATCAAGGAAATTGTCCATGGATTTAGGTCATTAAACTATAATAGAAAAAAAAGGTCCCTGGAAGTGAAGGTGTCAAGGACTTGAGTGGGGGTAAGACATTATTTGCACATGGCACAGTGTAATTGACATGATGATAGGAGTGAGAGTATAGAAGAGCCAGTTCAGCAGCAGCAAGTAAGATCTGGGAGTAACACTGCCCCAAACATGTGGGCTTGACCTTTGGAAGGACAGGCAGGGTGTCAGGCACAAGGAGAAGAAAAGTGGTTTTGAGAGTAGCAATGAGGACAAAGGTAATCTTCCTACAACTTTTAGCCCCTTGGTTTATGGGGCACTGAAAGAATACATTACCATCTCTTGGGGGCTGCTGGGGAAGCATGTTTAAATGCTGGGAATGAGAAATCAAGAAGCAAGGAGAAGCTGGGGAAATGAGAGCAAAGATGCCTGGGAAGGGAAAAAGTAGGTGGGTGGGTTGAGGACCTTTGTGAAGAGGTTGACCAGCTTTGTCCTTCTAGAGGGAGGACAATAAATAGGCCAGTGGGATGGGTGGTAGCAAGAGGCCAGCGCTGACTCCCTTATGCAAGAGGTAGTAACCTCTGCTTAGACTCCAGGGAACTGGGTAAGGGATAAGACCGGAAATGAAGTCAGAAGTCGCAACTATGGAGAATGGAAGATTCCGTGTGTCACTTAGGCCACCGGCAGGTGGTGAGAGTTGAATGAAGTGTGTTTCCCAGGTTATGCTACTCTTCTCCATGTATGATCTGTTTTCCTAGTCCCTCTATACCCAAGTACTGTTCCCTCGGTTTCCACCCTGAGCACCACTTTACATCACTTTACGTTGAGCTGCAGGGGTGTACCTGATTTCTCTGAGAGTGAGCTCCCAGCCGGCATGAGCTTTGTAGCAGTTAGCCCCTCTTTAGGATCGCCTAGACTAATGGCTGGAACCTACAGGCACTCAGTTAATGCTCACTGAATTGAATCACATTACAAGTATGCTCATTTAATTTTTCTAATAGTTCTGGTGGTCTGATGTCGTGTATTCCAAGCAGTCTTCCAGCATCTGCGGCTCCAGTGTGCTCATTAAGCCATCCTTTCTCTGCCATGCAGGAGCAAGACCTGTTGAAGATGAAGTCCTTTCATCTCCACACAGTCGGTGTCAGTTTATTTGCTTTGGGGGTTTCTTCAGCAGTTGTTTGTTTACCATGAACTCACCTAGCCACCCAGCCCTAAGGGTGCTTCAGAAATGTGGCGAGCAGCCATTTTCCTCCAAGCCCTCTTCCCCTGCCCTCCTTACCCGTCTGTGTAAATGATACTGGGCAGCTTGAAAATTGCAGAAGCCTAGACATGAAGGGAAATGGTTTTCTTTAAAGGAGCACTAACGAACAGTTAAATTAAAACTTACCCTGCTTCCAAATGGTTGGAAATAGTGTACTGACACAAAGATCATATAACCGTGGAAAAATATTAATTTGCTCATTAATGTGCTCATTGTTTTGTGGATAGTAAAAAGAAGGTACATTGTTATTCATAGTCCATGTCAGGAGCCATGGCCCTAGGAGGAGGCATGCTTTTATGTCCCTCTAAGACAAATTACAGAAGCCCGTTTTAGAAGGAAAGTGCGGAGAGCAGTAGGTCCAGTTACCCAGTCCCATGCTTGAATCCCCTCTTGAGCATCCTCGCCATCTGGACATCCAGCTTGATGTACACATCAGAGGCTTACCGTAGTTCTCAGAGACGGCAGTCCATTGTGGTTGCAGTCTCTCACAGGGCTCCTCAAGTCTCTGCTCCTTTACACTCTTAAGAACCACTTAGCACACCAAAGAACATATGTGGAATATGTCTATCAAGATTTATAAATCTATTAACTTCAAATTCAATCATGAGCCCATTAAATGCTGTTACAAATAACATTTAATGAAAAGTAGTTGTTTTCTAAAATAAAATAAATTTTGTTAGGAAAGTGGTCTTGTAAGTCTCCCAGCTGGCCAGCAATTAGAAGGCATCTGGATTCTCATACATGTTCCTCACCTAGCCTGCCGTAGGTCATACAGCCCATGGAAAGCTTAATCATACAATAATTTCTTACAGGCAAGAGCTCTTGACCCCATGGACCTCTTTATGTGTTCTCTGGGACCTGCTAGGAGTTCCCAGATCCCACTATGAAAACCTTTGCTCTCTTGGGACTGTAAACTGGTAGGGTCTGCCATTAAAGCAAGAATAGATGCATCGAAGCCAATACAAACATCTTGACCTTGTGATGGGCCAGTATCTAATGCCTGTCTGTGCCCCTGTAAAACATTGAAATACTAGCATATTTTATTTTCTTTCTCAACAGGAAGACTCATTTTGACACCCAAAAATACTTCAGTAATGTGAATTAGCTCTTTCACGTATAGCATTCATTAATCGAGAAAATGCCAAAAAAGCCACTGTGCATTAGTTCTGGTTTTTAATATATTTGTTTTATTAATCATAGCAGTCCCTGTGGACATTAACAAAAGAATGCTCTGCCTGTTCTGTGAGGATACATTTGGTCTGCAGGAAGGCTTGGCACCTGTGATGACTTGCAGACCCCTTAAGAATCACAGTGCCTGGTTGTTGGTTTTTTTGGGGGGGAGTGTCACTTAAAGGACCCACAGAAGTTGTTCATCAGTTCTTGATGTTATCATTAAAGGTGCTGAGTGGTGGATTTATTTTTGGAGGTTACAACTTTTGCTGCTTTTTATCAAGGTGTTCTATTGCTATTAAGAAACTAAAACCAAGCAAAGAAAACCCAGGGATGGACGCATGAGCTCCCAGTGCCTCAGAAGCTCTTGGGCAATGCTAGTCCTCAGGTGTTGGAGGGCAGCGCTTGCCGATCCAGCACCTTGCCAGCTTAGGAGATCAAGAGTTCAGGGAGGAGGGTTGTGTTGAGGGAGTTAATACTGAGCTAGAGAAAAGTGGAAATGTGGGGATGGTGCAGGAGGAGGAGTGAGAAATTAAATGGTATCTCTTTAGAAGTCTGCCTTATTGCAGGCTCCATGGCTCCTTTGGGATTTTTCTACTGAGTACAAGAAAATCAGCAAGCACTTCTTGAAAAACCCAGATGAAATTACTGCCATAAATTTTTTTCATGGTATAAAATCCTTAATTTAGGTGGGGAGGGTTTATTACCAGTGTTTTCTTGGCATGGCTAAGTTCAATTAATTTCAGATGACAAGCTATCCCCTCCCCCACCCCAATATGTGGAAAGTACCATTGGTTACTGGGTTGCCTTCGGCTCTGGAGACCTCATTAAGAGCAGGAGGAAGGGATTCTATCTGGCTGGCTTTGACACCTTTCTCTTTCCTGATGGAGTCGGACGTTTGCATTGTCATATGGGAAGGATATATGTTCTGTGTGTGAGGAGATTGGCAGACGAAAGTGGTCTTGTTTATACCTTTTAAACATTGATTTCAAATGATTATTGCAAGTTAAAAATCCTCAGCACAGTGTTCAGCTAAGATACCTGGCAGATAGAGATGAGGGCTCTGAAGAGTGTGGCTGCATTTTAACAGGAAACTTCCATGGTTGCTCTGACACTTGATTTGGAACCTACCTGGTTGTTTGAAAGCAGGAACAAGATGTCAACAGAATATCGTGTTTCCTCGCACACTAAGACATAGCATGCTGTATCTTCAAGTTATTGTTCTTGTCCAAACCCTGTGAGCATATCTTGCAAACAAGGAAAATAATCTATGGTGTTTTGTTTTGTTTTTCCTGCATAGTAATACAGAATCTATTGTGGTGTGAATAAGAGGAGTCACGAGAGATTCATTACTGTGTGTGAAGGGCACTGTCTGTGTCTTTGTGCATGTGATGGTTTATTTTACTTACAAAGCAGATATAAAAATTAGAATTGAGGTGATAGAGAAGATATATTGCATAAATAAGCAATTCAAACAAAAGTTTTGCCATAATAACAAATAAATACCCTGCTTCAGAGGTTGGAGATTAGAATTCTGTTACATTAAATGCTTGACAATTAATTAGCTATTGTCTGTAAGGTTCCCAAGATGACAAGTTACTTAAACACTATTATTAGGAATAGCTGGATTAGTAATAATAATGCTCAAGTGCCATTAGCAACAATGAGGAGATTTTAAAAATAAAGATAAATACATATGATCACAGTCAAAGTGATTTGTATGCTGTATGCAGAGCAGGCGGTCCCTGGGCCCCACGCTTCTGAGGCTGTGAAACTGTGCTGGCGAATGTGTGGTGCTTGGCGCACTGTGCTGAAGAGCACGAGGCAAAAGTAGTTCATTTGTTAATAGTTTTTTCTCTGCTCTTTTGTCTATTGTTAAATAATGTTTGCTTAGTAAAATTAAGGAGAAAATAAGAATGCTGACAGAAGATAGGTCAGGAAAAGGCCAATCATAAAAGAAATACCGTCTGCAGTTGCTGATGCTGTTCACACCCCAGATACACTGTGTCATTTGTTATCGTGTGTGTTTTTAAAAAGCGCTCTGTGGTTGTGTCGTTAAAAGCATGTGCAGACTTAACTTCAGCACATAGGATTTTAGCGGAACCTATGCCCATGGGCCCCATATGTTCTGGGTGTCAGTTTGTGAGAAAATCAACATGGAACCTAGAACTGGCCCAGTATCAATAATAGAGGTTAGAGTGACACATGGATACTTATTGTGCAAAGTGAAGCTTATGAGGAGTGCTGTGCACTTTTTGGTTTTAAAAGGATTGATTTTAAAATTGAAATGAGTGCAGGGGCAGTAGTTCGCATCAGGTGTTCATGTGCCGCTTCCCTGTTACCTGCTCTCTGTTACTGTTGAGTTTGGACTGTGAGGGAAGCGTGGAAGGTACTTTTTGGAATATGCATTTAAAATGCAATGTCTTCCCAGTCCTTTCTGGGTAGCTTCTTGCTGTGTATTTCTGTTGTTGACTAGCACTACAGAACAGATAGAGAGAGAACCATACAACTCTGAGAAGTATCTTTGCCTCTAAATAATGAAGCAATTTATTTATGTTCCATATAGTTCCTTGGTACAATCTGCTGTTTGGAAGTATTTATAGTGTTTCTCTGCCTATGAATATGGAGTGTGGATGACAGACTAGTTCTGACGTTGTGGCTTGTCCTTAAACCTTGTGCGAGTCCTGGAGAAGACTTACTGTGGGAAGACCAAGCTGGCTGGGTCTGGCTATGGGTACCACAGGCAGGGGCTGCAGCAGCCAGACCCATGTAGCCAGGCACTGTTATAAATGACCACATTTCTGGCTCTGGTCATTTGTTGACAGTTACTTCAGTGTTGATCTTGCTAGAGTTGGTTGTTAGTGGCAAAATGATGTGCTAGTGCTCCTGTTGAGCCAGCGAGATTCCAGGAGAGGTGCTGAGGGCACCTTAGCCTTAATCCCATCTGTCCTGACAGGTCTCATGCATGCTTCCACCCGCCTTCTCTGCAGAGCTGCCAGTTGCCGCCTCTGCTGCTTCCATGCAGTTTGATTCTAGCCAAACTTGCTTAATTAGGACTTGAAATAATTCTTCAGTGTTGCCTGGAACTGGAGAGGAGAACTGGGCTCAGCTGTTACTTAGTAGTTGAAGTATCTGGACTCCTGATGATTGGTGGCTTTGATATAGTGGGAAGGATAGGCCGTGTTGGTAGTAGTCAGTCTTTTCCACCGAGTACTCATTCTTTGCAGTTTTCTTCTCATTTTACTACCCTCTTCTTTCCTAATCTTCCACTTCCATCCCTTTCCTTATTTTCTCCTCCCATATACTGAACTATAAATTTGAAGTAAAGCCTCTCCCCCATACTGCTGCTACAGTGTCCCCTGTATAGGATCTAGGATGTCTGATCATTTTGAGGAAGGAGCTAACTAGTTCCAACACCAAATACCTAAGAAACATCTACTGAAAGACTGGAGAAATGGCTGGTTAAGGGCATCTGCTGCTCTTCCTGAGATCCTTAGTATCAGTTCCCAGCATCAGAGATGGATGGTTATAGATGGCTTACAATTGCCAGTAACTTCTGACCTCCACGGGTAACTGCACTCATGTATGCCCCTCCCCCCAAGTACACATAATTAAAATAAACAGAATTAGAAATGTCCACAGGGTTTGTATCATCTGTGATGAGTGAAATGTTTCAAGAGAGTATACAGTTAGGAAGAGAGGGGAAAATGTTCTTTTGAGACCTGCTTTAGAGAATATAAATCACAAATCAGCATGAATTTCAGATAATCCTTTATTCAGCAGCAGTGTGTTACAGCACTTGGAGGTGGGAAAACTCCCTCCCTGTGTACATTTGGAGAAATACAGTGTTTTTATTTGGTATAGTTGCATATTCATTCCTAACAGACTGCATTCTGAAAGAATTGGACTTTTATAGATTCTATGAATATTCAGAGTCGCCAGAACCAACTCTGTCCTTTACCTTATGTATCTAGACCCATCTGTCATTTCTTGCTAGATGGTTCTGTTTCTGTTTTTGTGGCTTTTGCCTTTTTGATAAAGCATTTCCGTTGTTGACAGTGGGGGGGGGGCGAGGGGTATACTGATAGCTTTGGCTCTCTGTTCGAAAGCAGCCAGTCCTCAGAATGGGTCTTTGGCGATATAACAGAAACATCTGTCTTTCTGTCAGTATGCCATCTAGAGAGTCCCACCTGCTTTGGGTTGTGGTCCCTCAAGTCTTGAGCATTTAGGACATTGTTTAGGATCCTGGCTCAGTAAGGGGATACATGATGGCTGTTGTCACTGAGTCATCAGGGAATTTGGCAAGAGGCAGAAGCTGGAAGCCTTATCCATTTGCATTTTAATTGACATGACCATTAGCCTAAAGCCTGAATTTTAAGTTATCCCATGAATCCCTTCACTTGGTACCCTCTCATTTCCCTCAAGCTGACTTGCATCTTTATAAAAGTATGTTTTCAACATTTTAAAATTTCAGTTCCTTTTGATAAACTTGGAAATTTTACATCACATTTACTTAAGATATCTTACTTTAAGATAACAGTTTAAAAGTTAGGATTGTAGAAGAGTCAAAACAATGACAGTCTTGGAAGGATATCTTTTGTCCTGTGATCACATGAGATCAAGGTGAAGTTGCATGCTTGCCACAAGCATATTTCCTGTTCTTGGCTAGTGACAGCAGAGCGTAGGTCACTTTCACATTGCGCTGTTCAGTGCCTTTGTCTCCATTGTCACACAGGGTGGAGAGACTGCTTTCCAGTGCCCTGTATATATACTGGAGTATAATTCAGAAAATGTCCTCTTGGATTGTGCTTGTGCCCATCTTCCCCCACTTTAAAGATTTTGACTCCTCTGCTGTCTTCTACCATCATGCTTTAAACCCTTGAATATGAAGAAGCAGATAGAGTAATTAAACATTCTGCTGTTCGCCACCATCCCTTGGGGCTGTGTTATTGTTCCACCCCCTCAGTGTCCTCAACATCCCAGATCTACCTGCAAGGTCAGCCAGCAAGGCCCTGCCCTTCAGTCTTCCTCAGACAAGAGTAAGTCAACTCAGCTGACTCCCATCCTCGCAGGCCTTCTGCTTGTGGTGTGAAGTAGTAAGACAGTGCACAATGCACAACGTTTCTGGGTCTTCTAATGTGGTAGTAAAGGATTGGGCTGTTACAGAAAAGTTCCAAGTGTGTCCATTGATTCCCTCGTGTGCTTCCATGTCTGCCAACTCCAGCTCAAGTGCCCCTTGCAGTGAGAATACGCCTTTTGCATTGTTCACTGGTAAGGGGGCAGGAGGAGAGAACTGGTATCTGAAGATGTTCTTTGTGTGTTTGAGGCAGCAGCGCCAGATGTAGCGCTTGTATTGTGACATTGAATCCTCACAATATTGCCATGAGATGGGAGCCATTGTTACTTCTGCATAGATAAACCATGCTAGCATGGAGAGATCTGTATCCAGACCCATGCCATTGTTCCTCACTAGAGAGTTGCATCATTGGTCCAGTGGAAGGAATGACCATTTCCAATTCCAGTATGTTCAAATGTTTCTAGTCTTTGGATAAGCAAAGAGGAAAAATCGTTAGATAATTTTCATTATTCTTTTGAAAATTAAATGCCTCATTCTACTCAGTAACTACTTGATTTATGTTATGAGGCAGTGGTTTCATGCCTTATGTTTTTATTGAGTAGAAAACCAGGACTATTATAATGGACTCACTCATTTCAGTTGTTGTTCTGAATGGAAGTATGATCCTTTGAGAGACCAATGTTTGTTTCTCAAGACTAGAAGCATTATAGACTGGCCTACGGGAGCTGCTTCCTGCCATCTCAGGAAAACCGTTTGGATCTTAAAAACTGTTCACACATAGGAAAGGAGTAAAAGACACTTTATAATTTTAACTTGCTTTTGTAATGCTCATCATGTTGTATAACCAGTGGATTAGAATTCCATGGTTTTTATAATCTTGCTTTTGAATTTAAGTTTGAGCATTTAGGAATTAGTTATAACCCATATAGTGCAGGCCATCCAGCCATTATCCTGGGATTGTAGGGAATCCACTCATTCATCATGAAGCGTTGAATTCATGTGAGGTCGCCTTCACCCCATCCCTGCACCCCTGCCTCCAGAGTTTGTCTCAGAAGGAACAAATCAAATTTGAATTAAACAGTTTGTATGTGGTGAGGAAACAATAACAGTGGGAAGATAGTATGGCACTGATGAGATGTGATGAGATACAGTTGTGTTAAAAAAGGAGTTAATGTCATTGTCATTGTTCAATAGAGAAAAAAGTGAAAAATGGTCTTTGAAAACTTGCGTTTTGAACACATGGCCACTGGAGGGTGCTATGTGACTGCAAACCACCTTTTTCCAAGAGAGAMGTCATCAAATCTCACTGAAAAGATAAAGGATTTATATTCTTATAATACCAAATCTGTTCACACTTAACATTCAGCCTTTAGCTGTGGAAACTTGTTTGAATGACAGTAATGGCTTCATTTCAAGTTATTTAAATGTTTAATGCTGTGTAATTTACGCAAATGTGTATAAATCCTTTATTTAACTAGATAAAATAATATACTGTTAACATTTTTTAGCATTAATTAATGTGACTAATTATAGCCAAAAACACAAAACCAGTCTCCCCGTTTTGTTGCATGATCAGGCTGCAGAGAGGCTTCCCTGTGGCCCAGGCTGGCACAAGTCAGTCTGTCCGCTTAGGCCCCCCCAACCCCTGTTCTTGGTTTTAATTTGCTTTCAGTCTGACAACTGCTACACTAGGTTAGCTGGAGGTGCTTTCTGCTACAACTGGTTCCTGCAGTGAAGGAACTCATAGCACTGCTCTTCCTAAGCGAGGTTACTATCAGCATTTTAAAAGGAGGGAAGGAGTTGACAACCCGAATCCTGGTACCTGCAGGGTGAGTAAGAACTCATTTCAACAGGCAAAGGTAGAAGCTCCTGTCAGCCCAGCCACTGCCGTCATTGACTCCCACTAATGAGCAAGAACGAAAGCACCGCTGTTTTCCAAGCCATGTTTGCTCTTGGAAATCCGATGAGTCTCAGTCAGATCCAGGTACCAGGTTCCTGGCATCTGGCTTGCACTGCTATGATGTGATTCATCAGAACTGCCCACCCCAGCCCCGTGTTTGTTGGCATAAGTAATTCTTTCTCGTTAAACACTGCTCCTCCAGGTGCTGGAGAAAGACTTTTACCCACTGTTAAGTGTTGAGAAATATCCTTTATTCAAAATGATTGTTAGGTCACAACAAGCTGTCTTACTAATCTAAACGTTGGAATTTTGTTCAAGATTCGAAGAATTTTTGAATACAGAATGTTAAAATACAGAAATATCTCATTAGTTTTAGATCAGATTCTAGATTAACATTGTTTAGGTTTTTAAAAACCCTATAAACAGAATTCCGCAACTCTCGATCATAGATTTTTTTTTATAGTAAGATTTTTATATGCATGGTAGTATGTTGTGAATAAAATCCTAGATGGAAAGTTTGAAGGTGATTTTGTGAGCGAAATGCAGTCACTGAGCACACTGAGGGTTAGCGAGTTTTTAAATGAATTCATTGTGGCACATTGTAATTTTTCTTATCAGATTTTTAGTATTTTTTTGTGTGTGTGTGTCTGTGTGTGTACATACACACAAGCACACTCTCTTGCTCTCGAGCTCTCAAACGCCACAAAATATAGTTGTCAGGTGAAGCTGATAATTGGAATACAGTGTGCTGGTTCTTGACTACAGCTGCAAAGCACTTTTGAGAAGGGAATAGTAAATTCATGAGTAAGAGTGATGAAGTTTTAAAAGCGTTATTTTGTTTACCTCTTTTGCCTAGAGCCCTTCTTTGCGCTCGACCCTTGCACATACTGTCTTAGTGTCTTTTACTCTATAGAAGGTGGAGGGCTGAGCTTCGGTGTTCTGCTTCTGTAGGTCCCCTTCCACCCTCTTGCTCCTTTAAACACTCAGCGTGCCCTGCTGATGCAGCCCTTGAGTTCTGAGTGGAGACTGAAACAGGACGAGCAGGAGTCTGGCCCTTGTTCCCTGCCTTCCACATTGCCTCAGACTGCTCTGTGTGCAGGCTCTCTCGTTGGAATGGGATCTCGTTATTTTCCATGTTATCTACAACACAAACAGTGAGGGAATTTTACTTTATTTAGAACTTTGAGCTGGATGAAAAACATTGTGGTGCAGTTTTTACCGTCTGTGTATTTTGGAAGGGGAAAGTGGCTCCTCTTCTCTTCCTTCCCCTCC
>LOJH01034582.1:0-15990 GCA_001685095.1 Ellobius talpinus
TTTTTTTTAGGTATAAAAGGTAACAGTTCAAATTTTATATCTGTGTATGTTTTGTTGAACCCCAGGAACACCAAGTCTGAGGGTTGAGTCTAAACTCTGGTAACATCTTAAAATGACAGCAAGGTGACACCAAACGCATAAGTTAAACTGCACTTTGTTCTATTTTCTTACTTTTGCAAACTTTAGGCCCTTTGAAATTTGTACTGTAAGGCACAATAAGGTAGGTGTCTTTGAAAAAGTATGCACATAACCTTTTAATTTCAATTTATTGACTTCCAACACTATAATGAGTTCATATTGCAAAGGAATTACTCCCAAAATAAAAGACAAAATTTTATTTATCCTAATATCAAAGCACATATAAAGTATAAAGGAAAAATCATTCACACATAGTAAGTGCTTAGACTCATCACAATGATTTAGCATGTAGAAGGTACAGATGACATAGGAGGTCAATTATGAACATCCTACCAGGAAAATTTTATAGCTAAATTGTCTCAACATATTTTTTCAGTACTTCTCATGCTAAAATATAATTGATTATACCATGACTAGTTTATATACTAATTCAAGATATTCTAAGCTTATCGGTAGAATACATAGAGACATGATTCCCAGAGCAATGGTTTAAAAACAAGTTATCTGTGCTGATTGCCAAATTTCTTTAATGAAAAAAGATCATTAGTTGCCTAGTATAGTAAAAATGTTAAAGTGTTTATATGATGAGAGCTAACGTCTTTTTCCTTCTCTGTTAATTCCTTTTTGTAAGTAGGCTATAAACTGCATTTTCGAGCTCATTATGTTTGGAATGCATTTCCTTTGGGAACTAGAAATCAATTTATGGCTTGGTTTCTGTTTCATTTCTGCTTTCATTCTCATTTTGTACATTTTTTTCTAAATTTAAGCTAACACTTGCAATGTGTCCTCTTCAGTTTAAATTTTTGGGTTGTAATCAAGAGCTTTGGGACTGAACCGTTTTTAGAAGGTTTTGGTACATTTCAGACTTTAAGAATCTGGGATAAGAATCCATTTCCATATGCATATACACAATCTTTTGAGCCTCTTCAAAGCACGTTTGACTGGGTTCTTGAATGCTTTTGATGATAGCTTCTCTTGTTGAACTGTCGATGTTAATCTGAAAAACAAAATTGTAGGTTAAGCACAATCAAACGTGAATGTCTGCAATGGATGCTTTAATTTAGTCTCCTCCTTTTTAGAGTAACAGCACAGTTTTGGGTGCAGTTTTCACCGCTTTCTCAAAGGAGTTTTAGGAAATGGCGTCTTTGCTCTTTTTAAATGTAAAACCCTGCTGTTAGCGTTCCAGAGCTATAGAAGAAAGCACGGAGTTCACTGCCAAGGAGCCCCAGTAACCTCTGCGTATCTGGGACATGCCCATGCTTTGTTAGTGGTAGTCTGCAAATGTGGAAGCTTATGAACTGGAGGGCTCTTTTTAAAGAAAAATAGGAAGCGGGTGGCTGCTTTCAACCTTACTGTCCTTAATAGTCACAACCGCTGTGTTAGCCACACAAGTCCCGAAACGGGAAGCGAGTGAGGAGAAGTGCAGAAATAGACGGGGGATGTGGTTATCTCAGAAGACTAAAAGTTTCCAGAAGGGTTTGTGGGGATAATTGAATAATATAGGGTTATGTTGAGTGACAGAAATCCCCTGTGGTATCCTCCACCCTGGCCTTGAACATGAATTGTAGTCTTTGGTTGTCTCTCTGTCAGGAGTCTCGGTGTTAGGCAGCCTAAGTGACAGCAGTGATGACAACGTGCTGTGGCATGCTGGACCAACAGCACGGGGGAGGTGCTCATGCCCATCCTCGGCATTTCATGTCTTTGCTGCCAGAGAACTCTTCCAGGGACCCTTTGGTTCTCTTTAACTTCGATGGGAATTTAGATAAGTTAACGAGACAAACGGCCCACCGCTGAATCCTAATGCTACTACTTAATGACTGTACCACTCGGGGCAATTCATTAGGTTCATTAAATTAGCTAACAATGAGGTTTTATGACTGAAAAATAAAGTTAATAATAATTTTATTTTCAAGACAGGTTTTTCTGTGTAGCCCCAGCTGTCCTGGAACTCACTCTGTAAACCAGGCTTGGCTTTGAACTCACAGAGATCTGCCTACTTCTGCCACCTGAGTGCTGGGATTAAAGTAGTGGATCATCACCACCCAGCAGATTAGTAGTTCTTAGTTTATACATTTTTTCAGGGGATATTGGGATAGACTATGCCTGGCAGGTAATGATGCTTGAGTTATTGGTGTTTTCTAAAGATATCCCGGTTGCCATGCCTCGTGACTGTTACCTCTCTAGGGGACTGTGGTTGGATGTACATGCTATAAAGCTTCTTTGCCCGGCAAATCCTGCCCCTCCGTGAGGCAGTCTTCTTGTAGGTTTCACATGCCATCCAGAATTTAATGTTCTCCTCACTGTGCTCCAATTTTAAATATGCTGTGTATACTACTGGACCATCTAAAAGTAGAAAAGTGTGATTATTTTCATGAGTTAACAGTTGTCAAACATTTAAGCAGTAATTCATGCAGTTTAATACAGAAACCCGAAAAGAGCTCCAAAGATATAGAACAAGCAGGCGGGTATCTTCTGAGACTGCATCAGCCACGCACCCAGGTATCTCTACAGCTGAAGCATGTTTAACGATGCCACTAGTTGGTGGTTATTCCTTTGTTCTGAGTCACTCCGTGGAAAATATTTGTCAGTTTAGATGTGCCTATGACAGAAAGGCCAGGAGATGTCATGAGAACCCATACAAAGGACTTAAGCTACATAGGCAGGCAAGAACACTCCCTCTAAAGTTATAGAATATATTTAAGACCTCACAACAAACTGATAGGTAAAAACTAGGTTATAGATCTGGAAAGTCAGGGTTGGGAGGAAACTATCTAAGCTATGTATGAGTGATACTTTGAGGAGGCAGAGTTGTCTGGAGTGTTACTCCACGTCCAATCAGCAGGAGAATGGGAAGATGAAGGATTGAACATCATATTCATGGTTTATGGTTCAACCCGGAAATGAGGACCAGTTAAGGAAAGGAATCCAGAGGGATGTTGGACACCTTCTCAGAACCTAACACAGCGCAATGTGTTGCGCCGAACATAACCAGCTGATGACACGTGATGCTTAGATGATTATCTTCAGCTGCGGTCTTGAACAGTCTCTGGGGTGAGCGGAGTAGGAGGACTTTTACTCAGGCCCCAGTTTTTGGAAGCTTGTGCTCATATATTAGGCACATTCTCATGGGTGTGACTTGTTCCTCATCATCCCAGGGAAGGTCGAGTTGTCTCAAGGTTTAAGATGAATACATTGAGATTACCACTAAACTCCTTTGGGTGACTGTGAAGTCTTTTGGCATATGTGAGACATTTAATTGCTAAATGATAAAATGACAAAGTAACTTTCCGTGGATGTTACTAGAGCTGTGTTTAGTCAGACTGAATGCAAGACTACTTACAGACTGACAGTGTGAATTTTTTCCTTTACAAACACTCAGTGCCTCATTTAATGCTTGCAAGTTAACCTGTCCATGAAACTGTTACCATAAGTTGGGTCACCAGTGCCTACTAACTCCTAAAATATAGAATTTACTTAACAAAAATTTTGATTGGTATCATTAACTCTCATGAGAAAGAGTAATAATCAAATGGAACAGAAGTGATGTAAAGTCATATTTTCCTGCAACTTCATAAGAGACATTCGACCAATTTGTTAGCACTAGAAAGTCAGGCTACATGATCTCTTGATTTTCACTGATTTGCAGTGATACAGGAAGAAAGACAACAGTCTATCTTCAAGGAAAATAGCAGAGATAGAGGCAACTGCCATTTACAAAAGCATCAGGGTTGGGGAACACTGGTCATCTGCAAGAATCTGGCATGCAGGGATACACAGACCTGCGTGAGGCCGAGAGTGAGATGAGCAGTTGCAGCCTGCAGTACATGCACGGGAGAGGTTTGAAAGGAACCTCACCTTGCCCGNGTAGGTTAGCTGTTACTATGCAGTGGGAAATGCATTATAACTTCTATTTCAAAGAAGAAGTTCGTTTTCCTGCTGGCATGACGGTGTGATAGTCCTTGCCTTGATATGAGCATTGTACATTGGGAGCAGAGACCACAGCTGTGGTTATTAGCTCTCCTGCTAGAGACATAGCCAAAGCTGTGGGCAAAGTTGCAAACAAAATGAAATGACGTCGTTGCTTTAACAAGACAGTGAAAACCCAGATTTCCAGAATGCACTGGAAAAAGTCTTATTAAAAATGAAGGAATTTATATAGTTGGTACTTAAAGGAGTTATAACTGAAGACTTAGCTAGCAATAGAGGACAAGGGTTTCAAAATAATGAAATAAGCTATAAATCAGAAGATAGAAAGTCCACAGGTCACTGAATGAGATGATTCTTGGCCAGCTGGATGGTTANTGGGATGGGGGTGGGAATACAGTCTGGAAACCAATATTAGGTTGTATATTACATCTGAATTTGTATTTATTATATAAATTCTTCCTCTGAATCCCATCTGTACCTACCCCTGCCTTCTCTAGCCTCAGGTGTGAGAGATGACTAAATATCTTTTTTTTCTTTGGTTCAACTAACAGTTGTACAACTCCTAATGTACCCATATCCTTTGCCAATGAAACTTCTGAATTAATTTTCTTTTTAATTTCCTAAATTATAGTATTCTATACGTAATAAATGAAACATGCTGCCTGGGTATTTGATGCAGTAGTACATATTATTCTCAGTTATTTCCTGGTCCTCTAAGAGGCTCACATTTCCATGCTCCCTTTCCCTCTGCACTGGCCCCTGAATTTGTGCCGATCAGTGAGAGTCACGTACAAGTTCATTTTAAGGTGGAAGCAGAAGGTTCTTGACCTTGTGTGACTCTTTTCTTCCCTTGTCATAAGGGGGATAAATCTATAAGAAATCTGATGTTTTAGCCTAATGACAGAACTAAGGTGTGGAACAGAGTTAAAAAATGACCTCAGTTGTTATATATTGTGAGCTACAAGAGAGCCTTCTTTATTATAGTCAACTGGGATTTTTTTATGGTACTTATTATTACATCATAATTTTTAAAAGTTGACCCAGACTAGTGGAGCCTGTGTAATATTTCAGACATGAATCTAGTGCTCAGAATGACTAGGATTACACAACTGGTTTATTTTGCAGACATCTGTGTACACCAGGTGAGTTTTCATCTGAGAATACTAACTAGATATTTAAGCAAACAGCTGGAAGAATATTTGCGCAGAAGCATGTCTGGAACCTTAGTAAATGTTAAATACAAAATTGAATTGCTGAGTTTATAGTTGTTTTGACTCACAGCGCAACTGAACTACTAGGCAAAATATTTTTCCTAAATTAGGTGGTGGAGCCCCAAGTGACCCATTTTGAAGTTTTCAGTGATGCTCAGAAGATTTGCTGCTGTTTGGTAAATGAAAGATAAAGACCAGGATTGCTCACTTTAGAGAATTAGAAAACAAGTTTGTGTCATATGTTGGGTGTGCATTTTCTTTTGAAATTATGGGTGGTACCTTTAATAATCTCTGTATTACTCTTGAACAAGCAGTCAGTGGGATGAGTATGCATGTCTCTGATACACAAAGCGACATGTGACAGTTATCTTGATGGGGAAGGAACATGTGGGATATCTTTTAACTGAGTCAGAAGAGTACCCTGTCTTTCCCAGAATCGTGCTTTCTGCACAGGGCTAGTCAACCATTTACTGACTTGCAGGTGAGCTGTGGCCATTAGCACATATTGAAATACATGTGCACTAATTTTAAATTCATGTACTTTCAATCTGCACCACTGGGGATACAGAAGTTTATGCTTCTACTAGAATTTCTGTAAGTTTCTACAGTAAATATTCTGTTTTATTAAAATTTGTGTTTTGTAGTTAGAGTTTTCCCGACTTTTCTCTTCTCTTTATGTGCTAATGACACAGTTATACTGTTGCATTATCTTCTGTTATTTTCAGATTATTTTGAGGTACATCTGTAACCATCTTATATGACAAAGCTTCAGTCAGTCGACCAAGTGCTCCTTTCAGTATTGTTAGGAATCTCATGAGAGGAAAAAGTCATTTAAAACGTCTGGTCACATTTTTGTCCCCTATCAACACCTTCCCATGGCCCAAATGAACAAGGCCATAGCTTTTCAGTGTGATTTCCAGACTCACTGGACAGAGTACTCTACCCTCAGACCCATGTTTATTCTCTCCTAAATGTAATACCTGAGCCGCGCTCAGACACTCTTTTCTAAACACACTTTGTTGTTATGTGGTATGTCATTTATTTATATAGTTTATATTTTATGTTGTGATTTATACCTCAACCTGAGACTTGGCTTATAGATCATAACATCTAAAAAAAGTTCCCTGAACTACCCTGGTTGCCTTAATATGCACTGTTAGTTGATAAACAGATGTAGTATAGAAAGAATGTGCAATTTCAATAAATACATTGTGTTCCATTATATTTGTTGATTTCTTCCCATTGTCCTCCTATTCTACCAAGAAGCTATAAGAATCAGGACTGCAGGTTATTAACTACTGTATATACAGTTCCTACATATTGGTAAATGGCAGCTGCTGACGGGTAAATGTTTTATAACCTAGGCTTCTGTATCCTTCATGCTTCTAAATTTTAAAGGATTCTCTTATAAGTCTTATAAAGTGCAGTAGGCTCTAATCATTCCCCATGCAGGTGGTACATGAGACTGGAGGGTTCTAACAGTATACTATGACCTTTCATTTTCTGACAGTGGGGGAAAAAGTGCTAGCTGAACAGCCATGTCTAAAAAAGGCCATTTCTTTTTTTCACCCTGCCAGGTTAAAACAGTGCCTGAAAAACTGGAGAAGACAAAAAATTGCTAAATGGAAAGGGCTTAGGCGAAGTTGCACAGTAATGTAAGGTGTGATGAAGTAACCATGGCAACAGCAGTGGTTAGCAGAGATTGGGAAAATGATAGTGTAGGAAGCTGCTAATCCCTAGTGGGAGGCAGGAAACCTCTCACAGAGAAGGGAGCTGAGCCAATGCACAGGAGTGAGTAACAGCATCCATTAGTAACTTCTTATGTCAGCTCTGTGCCACTGCATCAATAAAGATGCTCCCCCAGCCTGATGCTTTATCAGTATGGAGAGATTTCATTGCCTTAAGCGGCTTGCCAGTCCTCCACGGTTAAATCCAGTATTTTTAAGATTGTCCACCTGTATTTATGATAATTTACAAGGGGAGCATAAAGTACACTTACGTATAATTTTAATTCAAAGTAAAGGATTAATGCCAGCTCTTATTTAGAACCCCTGCCTATCCAGAATGTCTGTGTTGGGGCAGCTAAGCAAGATACAGGAAAACCTACAGCTGTGTCTTCTGAGTTAAAATGTCATTGTAGATTTTAAATGATCACTCAACAATGCGCAGTTGTCAACTGCTGTTTCCCTGATATCATAGCCCTAGAATTTTCCAGAAGAGTCGCTTTGATTCCTTTTGTACCTGCTAAGCCATTTCCCGGTTCTTTTATGTGTTTTCTTTTTTCAGTGCTTTACATTTCTCTGTTGCTTTTACATTATCCCCTCT
Organism: Ellobius talpinus; assembly: GCA_001685095.1. Classification (NCBI taxonomy): domain Eukaryota; kingdom Metazoa; phylum Chordata; class Mammalia; order Rodentia; family Cricetidae; genus Ellobius; species Ellobius talpinus. The sequence goes on from LOJH01034582.1 coordinate 7,602, forward strand.
CCTGTCTGCCACGACCTCCTCAGTGTTAGCTGTCATCATCAGATACGCATGTTGCTGTGTTTCCCAAATGCGACTAAAACAAGTATTGACCCCACACTCCTTCCTGGCACTGACCATGTCTCCTTCCCATCTTTGTTATCCTCTCTCTCTCTCTCTATACATATATATGTATATACATGCATAAGATGTGTGTGTGTGTGTGTGTGTGTGTGTGTGTGTGCTTTCACTGGTCTGGAGCTGACTAAGTAGGTTAGGCTGGGTGGCCCACAGGATACAGCAGTCTACCTGTATCTACCTTCTCTGTACTGGGATCATAATTATGCACAACTATGCCTAGGTGTTTTCCTTTTTTGCAAATGTAAGTTCAGTAACTCAGGCCCTCATACTTGCAAGTTGAGCATTCTGCTGACTGAACTATTCATATAAACCTTCCTTTCTGTTTTTCTTTAAAGTCTATTTTTATTTTTAACTGACACCTAGTGACAGTACTTAGTATGTTGTACATGTGTGATGTATCAGTCTATGTGTACTTTATGCAATGATTAATTAGGATAATTGACATATTTATCACTTCAGACATGTGTCACGGGTATATTCAAGATCTCTTCTCCTACCTATTTTGAACTATTCAATTACTTGTCTCGAAACATCGCGATCCTATTGTATTACATTAGAAGTCACAGACCTTGAAAGAACAATACTCATGTTCATATGGAAAAACAAGAAACTAGTGTAGCTAAAATAATTCTGTATGAAAAGGAGCTTCCAGAGGGTATCACCAGTCCTGATTTCAAGCTCTGCTACAGAGCTATAGTAATAAAAAACGACATAGTGTTGGTGTTAGGTATTGGATTAGCTTTTTTGTGTGTATGTGTGTATTTTAAAACAAACTATTCCATTAGCCTATATACTTTAGTTGGGGGATTTAGTATATTTATATGTAATATTATCAATAATGGATTAAAGACAATTTTGTCATCTTTTCCCCTGGTTTTATGCATCCTTTTTGTTTCTTCCTTTTCCGTTCACTTTTGGGCTTGGTGTCTTTGTGGTGATAGAGTTAGATTCCTCTTTCACCTTTGCATTTTTACTCATTTTGTGGAGTTTTGTGCATTTTTATAGTGGCAGTCACCCTTCTGCTTTTAGAAACTGTTCCCTTGGACATTTCTCGTAGAGCCGATCGAATGTTGTGAATTTCTTGAGTATTTGTTTTATCTAGGGAAGTTTTTACTTCTCTTTTATCTTGAAGCACAGCTTTGCTGAGTATAGTATTCTTGGCTGAAACTTTTCTTTCACAGTTTGGAGTATGTTATGCCATCCCTCCTGGTCTGTAAGATAACTATTGATAAATCTGCTGCTAGTCTGATGTGCATTCTTTTCTAAGTGACTTGCTACTTTTATGAATGAACTATTCATTTACTTACTTGCTTGCACAAAAACCACATATATGCGCAGACACGTACACACATGTAATACATAAATATGCATATATACACACATATATATACACATATAGGCACACACGTACACACACATATATACATATACACATGCACACACACACGTGCACACGCATATGCACACATATATGCACACTTACACACATATACACACAGTTGCACACATACACACATAAACACACACATATACACAGAACTAGTGATGGGAACTAAATGTATGGGAACCTTATGTATAAGCCAGTGCTCTATCACTGATCTTCAGAGCTAGCCTCTTCTAATTTATGGAATTCTATTTTCCTTCTAATTTTGACAGTTTGGCTACAACATATTTTGTTACAGAGTGAAGCACAAAGACTTCAAGGCAGCAATTTCTCAATTTCTATTCTTTAATATTCTTATTTTCACACACACATGCTCACACACAGCATCACATATCTTGCTTTCACATGCCACTGTAAATGCTTTTGTTGAGGTATCAAGGGCTTCTATGTTATTATACCTAGTGGGCCTTCTCTGACCTGATGTCTCTCCAGTGTTCACCGTTCATATAACTTTTCCTGAAAGAACTGTCGCATTAGTTCACCAGATGTTCCTTTTGCCTTTACTGCCTCTTGCTCCTGAACTCTGGAATCCAAGCACCATCTCTCTACCTTTCTTCTTTATCTTAACTCTTCCAGTAATCTCTTGAACCATAGCTTTTCATAGCATCTAGATGTTAATTATTTTCAAGGTTGTCTTCTCTCCTGAGTTCTGATCTTAGCTTGTTTATTGAAATATCCTTCTAACTAGCTTCCCTTTCTTTCTTTTTTTTGTCTTCAGAAAAGATCTGGGAAGATCTTTTTAAAAATGCATTGATTTTTTGGTTAGTGTTCAGGGTAAATAAGGTCATTCACATGGCCTTATGAGGCCTTCTGCAGTAGGCATATTAAACTTCTCTTCAGTTATTTGCAGACACTAATCTCACATTGTTGCACCTTTCAGATATGGTTCCCTGCTACTTGGCTTCATATCCAAATACCTCAGCACAGATGTCTGCTTCTTCTGACTCATCTCCTTGTTCAGATCCTGCTCCTCCTGACAGTTTTATTCTCTGTCAGAGGTTCTGGCGTTTCTGCTCCTCCTGACAGTTTTGTTCACTGTCAGCAACTCTCAGCTGAATTATTGTAATCGTGCACCTTGTTTTTCCATGTCACTTGATTTTATTTTTTTCAAAGCACTTACCACTTGTGGAATCATCTATCCATTAGTTTGTTTGTTCTTTGTCTCCTCTGTTTAAGTGGAGTACATGGGCCAAGCACATGTATACCCCCCTTTATCTCATTTCCACCCTCATGCTGTCCGTCAGATATATGGAAGGATTGTTTGAATCATCCAAGTGATCTTTTCATTCATATAAGCAACAATATCAGTAAATAACTTCCATTGTTATCTTTTGACAAGTAGTTTGCTCCCAGAGGTAGCAGGTACGCTTGTATTGCTGAAGATGCCACACACTATAGATACAGAATCTCCCTGAGGGCTGGCTTTCATGGTACCAGAAGTCACCACACAAACTTCCAAAGGAGAGAAACAACTGGCAGTCCTACCCTGCTATAAAACTTACAGACCACAACTCTCATTAGTGCAGCATGATAATTCTAAGGGTGCAGTAGTGAGACACATACATTGGCAATAATCAACAGCCTTCTCGTTGGGTTTATGAACCTCACAACAAGAGGGAAATCTTGCCTGGTACTGAAAACCTAGCCAGTTATCTAGGACTAATGAAGTCAAGGATCTTGGAGGAGAAACTACAGCTGGTACTTTATTAAACCAGCATAATTCTACCTACATTCTCAATATTTGAGCTCACACCCACAGGTAAATTGAGTCCTCAGCTCTCACTGAGGAAGGAAACTTTCCTTGCAGCAGACAGATACCACAACAGAAAACCACAACCATTCAAAATGCAGACTTCTGCAACCCAGTCCCAGTAGACACATCTATAATTGCCCCACCTGAGTGTCACGTACCATTTCAGAAGAAGTGGCAGGAAGATTGTAAGAGCTGGAGGAACACTAAGTTTTCAGTGAGTTTGAGTTTCCTAGGAATTTCAGGCATTACCCATAAAGTTTCACCAGCACGGCTCGTTATAAATGAGCTGAGCAAGGGCAACAACAACAGACTTGCTAAACCGAATGGGGGAAACCCTTGAGGCCTCAACTCTAGGCAAAGAACTTCAGACAACAAAGACTGCTGAAAGCTGGAGAGATAGCCTTCCCAGGGAATAGCAGAATAACAAATTGGTTACCCAGATACCAAATGGTCAGCCCTGAAAATATGCAGACATGTAGCATTGTACAAATTGAAGAGTCTGCATTTATGCATTTAGGAATATATACGTGTGTGTGTTTAACAGCAATTAATGAAAAAGATACCATGAATTTGAAAGAAAGAAAGGGGGAAGGTATATGGTTTGGAGAAAGTAAAGGAAATGGAGAAATGATATAACTATATTATAATATCAAAAAATAAAATAACAAAAAAATGAATCTATCATTTCATTTAGTGTTTAGTTACCAGAAACATCCACACAACTACTTTCCCCATTTTCATGCTGGAAAAGCCTGCTTCTATGATAACAATTTTGAATTCAGTGATGAAGTCTGGGTTCCTATCATTTGAGGAAAAATCTTACATAAGTCTCAGGTATTTTCTTGGGTAGATGAAATTTTTTCCTTATATTCTTGTTACTTCTGAAAAAATATTTTCTAAATAACTTGCGCTTATGCAAGTTAGTTTAATAACTATTTTCTGTCTTTCCAAGTCTACCATAAATGGTGATCCTTCTCGTTTTTTTGGAAAGGATTTTCAGATTTTGAAAAAAAAATTTCTGTGCATTTTTGTTTGTATGACAGGCTGATGGGATTTTCCCCAAGCATGCTACCTGATAACGAAAACAGGCTTAGTACGCAATAGGTAAGTGAATGTATACACATCAGTTTTAGAAAGTATCATCAATGTTCTGAAAACTTGTTTGCTAGCATCTAGAATTTGAATCAGTATCTACTTTGTCATAGTACTCTTCTCAACTAGGTTTTCTTCTTCTTCCTCTTCTTCTCCTTCTTCTCTCCTCCTTTTTTCTTGTTCTTTTTGCAAAAATATTTTTGATTAAAATAGAACGGTATCACTTCCCACTTCCCCTTTACTTCTAGCCCCTCCCAGCTCATCTAATCTTTCTGCCACATTACCTTCTTTTTCTGTGTATTATTAAATGCATATATGCTGTGTCAATATTTGTTGTTTGTGTGTATATGATTTCAAGGCTTATCACTCTTCATTGGCAAAACAATAAGAGGCTCATCCCTGGTAGAGACTATTTCTCCTTCTTCCATCAGGTATTAGTGGTCTACGATTCTTTGTTTACGGATCAGACCCCAGAACATTTTCTTCCTTCTATGTTAACATGTCCATTGATATCGAAATTTTCTGGTTTTGGCAGAAAGTACATTAAGGTACAGTAAATGGGATTTAAATGTTGGTGGTAACTAAAGGCGGTCTTATTGGACTTAAGTCCCACTCAACAGGAGGAAAATCATGAAGCCTAACCAGTGTCCTGGGACAGGGAGGCCATGGTCCTTAAAAAAGAAACTACTGCTACCACTTTGCTAGGCCAGCACAATTCCTTACCGTTCTAAGGATAACATTCCAAAATATCTTTGTGTACATAGATAAATGTCACTCACACCCCTCATCAAAGAACCCTCTCTTTACAGCAAATGGCAGAAAATCCAACTGGACACAGCACAGCTATTAATAGGTTGTGCTCAGCACAGCCTCAGCTGACGCATTTACATCACAGCTCCTGCATCTGTGGCACAGAAAGACTACAAGAGCCTGAATACCAGGAAGCCTGCTATTAAACAGTCTCTCCTAGAATTGGTGTACAAATGTGGTCCTTTCCAATTCCCACTTGTTATAGAGCACTGAAATTTAACGGCATTATGTTGAATATATCTATTACTTAAAAGTCTTCCAACAAAGATTTCCTCATCTTCTCTTGAGGCTCAGATGAATGCATTTCATCCCCATGTGGGTTTATGATCTATATATTCTTAGATCATAGCTGTGTTTAGATCTCGGTAACAATAGCATTTTGGGTATAGCTTACCAGATACATTTTACTAATGTCATTTGTTAGTGTAAACACACTTTTATTCTCTAGAACATATAGTCTTTGCTTTCTTAGTATTTTTAGTTGACTGGTCCTATCTGTAGGACGATTTATATTTTTTATCACTTTATTTGATTGTAGAATTTTTAAATGAACTTCATGCTAATTTGATTTCGTGGTTCCATTGGCTTTTTTAGGAGCAATGTGAGAGAGATTTTCTTGTCCTTATCTTTTCCTTAGACTTTGCTTATGCTTATGACGTTGTATCTCTAAATTGCTGAATCCAGATAAGCAAGTGCCCATTTGATATTCATGTCAAATAATTTACTCTATTCATTTTGTCAAGTCTTCAGAACTGACACATAAATTTATATAATATAATTTGGTGTGTTGATCTTTTCCTACTAATATTTATCTGTCATTAAACTATAGTACATGCCTACTAGGTACAAATGACATTTTGAGTCTCTCAGTGGGATGTAAAATGAATGATCAATATTTATTCTTCAACAATTTACTGTATTTAGCAAGCTACTTTGGAAATAAACTCATTACCAAAACTAATTACAATTAAAAGCAGAATAAATAATGTGCTAACAAAATAGAACAGGAAAAAATATTTCTAAATCATTACATAGGAAAGGTGAAACTTGAGTTTTGATTTTAGGAGGGTGTAAGATTGGGTAAGAAAAAAAGGACACTGAGCAAAAGCTTATAGCAGGAGAATCACTGATGTACAAGTAAGGGCTGGAGCAGCTACCACACTGGTGGAAAGTCTGTTTCGTAATGGACACAGCTAGGTATAAATTTTAGAAAACTGGTTAATTAGGGGATCTTGGATCCTGAATACTAAGAGTTTGGAATTTTGGTCGGAAGAGAAAAAAAATATTGTACTCAAGAGATGTGTACTTTGTGCCAACTACTTTGTGCTCAGGCTGTATACTTCACTGAACTATATCTTTTGTGTTCAACCAGTACGATAGTGTTGAACAGAGAGATGGTTATCAGTCCCACTTTATAGATGAGATGTCTGTAACTCTGAAAGTAAGATTAACCTGGTAATATTTTGAACACTGGTTAGGGCTGATATTAAAACTGTTTGGAGAAGAATCAATACAGCTGACTTCACAGGCAAGTTTCTCTTCTTCGTCTATTTACGTGCTCTAAAATTTAGTCCCAAGATATAATATTTAATTCATGGTCTTACTGGCAAGTTACATCAGAGAACTATGAATAGTACTTGATAAGTAAAAGGCATAGTTCAAATCTTCTTGCAAATAAGTGAAAGAAAGAAACTATGATGTCGACATTTTCAGTGGAACGGCTTATGATTGAAAATGGATGCTTAGATGGTACCCAGGTCTGGGGATGTGCAATACTAGGAAAGTAGTCTCAGAATCAGAGCTCAAGGGACTAAGGAGTCCTGGTAGAAAGAGCTAAGAGTCAACTGTTCACACCTCCCACCATTTCCCCGTGAGTCAGAAATAACAGAGGTGGTACTAAAGAATATTCTTGAGGCAGTGGGAACATGTAGAGTCCCCATGAGAACCCCATGAGTGATGGGATGTATTCAGTCTAGAATAATGCTACACACCCACTAATTAAAACATCGTAGTGGCATGGTTATTTACTGTTCATAGTCACGACATCCAAACAACCATTCTTCACAGAGACTCTCACAAAGGGAAGTCCCAAATAAAGGGATAGGTCCACAGATAAAAATAACAATGGTTTTAGCACTATTAGAAAGGAACTAAGTTCAGTAGATTTTTTTTGTTTTTAACTTGTCTTCTGGTTTTTATAATTTTCTATCACCTACCATTTTCTGTTCTAAACACAATAGACAGTTCTCCTGAGTACCCATCATCTTTCATATTAACCATATGGAGCTTCTAAACTTATGTTTTTTATTTACCCACATCGATATGACCTTTCATTTGTATCAGTTTTCTTGCGCTTTGTGAAGAAACACATGGAGCCACTGGAATCAGAGACTGAAGAGCTCCAAGGAAATTTAGAACATTGAGGCTCAAATTGTTTCTTCCTTTTGAAAGTACTTAGAACAGCAACTTTTTAAATAGTTTCTAAGCATTAACTTTAGCAAGCTATGGGAAGGCAGTATATTTCAGAATGCGTTACTATTTCAGCAAATTCCCAATGGGCTTTATAGATATACTTGCGAAGAATAAATACCCACAGTGACTAATCTTGTTTTAATTAACACTGAAGAAAATAACAGTGGTTATCATGAGAAGCTATTTTCAGGTTTTCCTTTTTGAACCGTGTCAGTTGCCGTTTAGGAAGTGGCAAGCAGAGCCGCTTACACTTGTCCTGCAGCACCCTACCCCCTCTTCAGAAACATAAAGCAGCCCACTTATCCAAAGATGACATGAACATCATACTCACATTTTGTAGCCATCAGGCTTTCCAGAGATTGGGCCCATCCTAAAACTTCTTCCACCTTAAGACTTTGAAAAGAAGCAAAAGCACTGATTAGGCTAAATTATTATCAATGTTTTGCTGAGCTAAATAAATCTATGCTATCTTGAGAATAATGGAAAAATATAATTATACTGCTTACTGTCCTTTGGCCCTTTATGGTCTAGTCTTCACTGAGTTTTTTTATGTGTAAAAAGCTTTTTATTTATTTATTTGTTTGTTTGTTTATTTCTTTAAAATTTCCACCTCCTCCCATCCTCCCTTTTCCCTCCCACTCCCCCCACTCCCCTCCCCCTCGCTCTCCAGTCCTAAGAGCAGTCAGGGTTCCCTGCCCTGT
>LOJH01034584.1:0-10676 GCA_001685095.1 Ellobius talpinus
CAAGGGGTATGTGCTACAGCGCAGGGGAGGTCAGAGGACATTTTGCCTGAGTCAGTTCTCTTCTTCCATTGTGTGGGTCCCAGGGATTGAACTCAGCTGTCAGGCTTGGTTGCAGGCACTTTTACCCGCTGAGACATTTCACCACCCTGTATACATTTTTTAAAATTTATCATTTTTTAAGAGCAGCTTTAGATTCACAGCTAGACTGAGCAGAAGGTTGAGATTTCTCATACGTGCCTTGCCCTCGCATGTACAACCCCCCTCCCTCCCTCCCTCTACTACTGTCTTGTACAGTAGTCACAGCTGGTGACCTTAATGCTTCTTAATCATGTAAATTCAAAGCACATCCACAATTTTTACTTACAGTCACTGTGAACTATAATGTTTTATTTCTTTTTATCTTTTCAGTAAATATTTGAATGTTATATATTTAAGGTCATCTTAATTTAGAAAATGAAATAATTCTGCTGTCCAGTTCTCAAATGGTATTTTTCCTTAATACATATATTTTTTAAGTGTGTGTGTGTGCTGTCTATTTGGGGCCCAGCAGAAGGCTTTAGCTCCTGGACCTGGAGTTGTAGGCAGTCGTGAGATGCCGTGTGGGTGCTTGAAGTTGAACTCAGGTTCTCTAAAAGAACAGCCAGTGCTCTTTTAAGTCCTTGAGCCACCTTTCTGGCTCCACATGGTATTGTTCTTAAACATCCTGGATGGTTGAGCTTTGCTGAGGTTGACCCTCAGTCCATGATTGTGACTGCCAGAAGGTGCTTTGACTGCACCTTCCTAAGGTGGCCTCATACTGATGTCACTGATCTCTTTGGCAGAGTGGAAGAAGAAGCTGCCCAGAAGAATATGGCCCTGAAGAAGATTCGAGAACTGGAAGCTCAAATTTCTGAGCTCCAGGAAGACCTGGAGTCTGAGCGAGCCTCCAGGAATAAAGCTGAGAAGCAGAAGCGGGATCTTGGAGAGGAGCTGGAGGCCCTGAAGACAGAGCTGGAGGACACTCTGGATTCCACGGCTGCTCAGCAGGAGCTAAGGTGTGCCACTTGGCAGGTTGGACAGGGAGGTGCGGGGAGACCTGGCAAGGTGCTGTTCCCTGCACACACATCATATGCACGGCACAGTCCTGCACACACACATGGTGGCCTGACTTTGCATGAACCGGGCAGCATGCACACTGATGGTTCCTCAGCAGCTTCTTCACTGAGTAGAGTCCCTGCTGAAGAACCTGGTGAGACAGGGTGGACCCTACTAGGGCTGAAAAGGTATGAGTCTCTGCAGTGTGCATGCTAGATTGGGCCTGAGGATGGATGAATGGTTGAGAACAGAGGCCAGTGGTAGAGAATCTGGGAGTCTGGGTGTGGTGCAGCTCACTTGTAATCCAGCACTTGGGAGATGAAGCCAGAAGGGTAAGGAGTTCAGGGTCATTCTCGGCTTCACAGAAATTTCAGCATGAATGGCATAAAAACTTGTCTTAAAAAACTAGGAGAGAGAAAGAGAAGCTGTGTGCGGTGCCTCTGCCTCTTTTAGGAGGTGAGCCAAGGGACGACAGTGTCCTGTGATCCTTGGCCTCCACTCTAAGTGTGTTTTCTTTCCAGGTCAAAACGCGAGCAGGAAGTGAGCATCCTGAAGAAGACCTTGGAGGATGAGGCCAAGACCCATGAGGCCCAGATCCAGGAGATGAGGCAGAAGCACTCCCAGGCCGTGGAGGAGCTGGCCGAGCAGCTGGAGCAGACTAAGAGGGTGTGGGAAACGCTGGGAAAGGCAGGCGCTGTCTGGGGAGGGGCCCATGGGTCTTGCAGGTGTGGTGTCGGCTGCCCCAGACCTGTGTCCGGGTCCCGACTTTGTCAGAATGACCTGGACAAGTAAGTCCCTCCATGCCAGTAGTTTTCATGCCAGTAAAGGAGGATGGCGGCTGGTCTGTCTATCTTGTTATCTGAGGTTGAACTGAGCATGCTATAAAGCTCAGTGTTGATTCTGTGGTGATGACACGTTTTCATCTGTAACACCCTACCAGACCAAGAAGCTCAAGGAATACCCATGATCTTGACCCTGAACCTGAGGGGCACTCATACTCTCTTCTGAGTAGAAGATCTTTTCTTATACTAGCAACAGGAAACCCTGGTGATGTCCATCCAGGCAGTTGATAGCTGATGATTCCTTCTGGGCAGGTTCTGCCTTTTTGGCTTCCAGCTCCTATCACTATTGGTGATAGCTTCAGCAGTCCAGGTCTCTTCCATGTGACAATCTAAAACATGTAGAAACATACTTTGCTGCACCTCCACTGTCACTGTGAGATCTGTTCCTTAGTGTTTTTACCCAGCATGGCTTTGGACTCAGGGTCCTGTTACCCTTGGCCTTGTCAAGCCCTCTCTGCTGTGTGGAATGGAGTTGTTTTCATCTGTTTAATGAGCTGCACATTTTTAGTTTTGTATTTTTGAGACAGGTTTTGTTTATGTGACTTTGACTAGCTTAGAACTCACGATTGGACCTGGCTGGCTTTGAACTCAGAGATCTACCTGCCTCTGCCTCTTGAGTACTGGGATTGAAAGTGTGCACCCTACACCGAACACCTTCATAGTTCTTAAAATATTATCACATCAATGCTTTGAACATTAGATTTTAAGTTTAGGATCAGTTTTCTTTGTTTTATGAATGTTGCTAAAATCACTACAGATGACCCACGAAACTTCATATAGTAGAATGGTCCCTCCATTCAGAGAGAAGCTGGGCAGTATTTTTACCTACCCTTAGGGATTTGAGAATAGGTGCAAATGAGGCTTTCCTTCTTCAGGGCTCCTGAGACAGAGGCAGCGGTCCTTGGCTCTGTCCAACCTCAGAGAGACCAGGCCCATACCAGACCCTGGATGCCCATTACACCCTTGTCTACTCCACCAGGTAAAAGCCACCCTTGAGAAGGCGAAACAGACCCTGGAGAATGAGCGAGGAGAGCTGGCCAATGAGGTGAAGGTCTTGCTGCAAGGCAAGGGCGACTCAGAACACAAGCGCAAGAAGGTGGAGGCCCAGCTGCAGGAGCTGCAGGTCAAGTTCAGTGAGGGAGAGCGTGTGCGCACCGAGCTGGCTGACAAAGTCTCCAAGCTGCAGGTGAGGCTTCTGTGGGACCCTGAGCCTGGGCCATTTTCACCTACAGCCCCATAAACATGCTTCCTCATACCGCCTCCTCAGCCGTGGTTCAACTCAAGAGGAGTCCGGCTTTGTCAGGACAGTCCCAGGCGCTCAACCCTTGCCTTTCTCTTTCCTCCCCAGGTGGAACTGGACAGCGTGACCAGTCTCCTTAACCAGTCTGACAGCAAGTCTAGCAAGCTCACGAAGGACTTCTCTGCGCTGGAGTCCCAGCTTCAGGACACACAGGTGAGTATGGTGTCGGGACCTGAAAGTCCCAAGAGCCCTAGCTGCCACACCTGTGCGTCTTGTTTGCAGACACTCTGAGCACTCCTCATCCTATATCTGGGTTGTGGGTCCTCAAGGCTGTGGCACCGCACCTCCTCAGCATCCCCTTTGTTCTCTGAGTAGGAGCTGCTGCAGGAGGAGAACCGGCAGAAGCTGAGCTTGAGCACCAAGCTCAAGCAGGTGGAGGATGAGAAGAACTCCTTCAGAGAGCAGCTGGAGGAGGAAGAGGAGGCTAAACACAACCTGGAGAAGCAGATTGCCAACCTCCATGCCCAGGTGCGGTACCTTCTACCACCTGGGATGAGGGAAGTGATTGAGGCGGGTCAAAAACTGTGTTGGACCCCTGGAACTCCCATGGTGCAGCAGGCTTGTCCCCAGTAGTCCTGGAAAAAGATGTGTACAGACCCGGTGCCGATGTGTGTGTTTGCTTAACTTCTCGTCCTGCGCAGATGACCGACATGAAAAAGAAGATGGAGGATGGGGTAGGATGCCTGGAGACGGCAGAGGAGGCAAAGAGGAGGCTCCAGAAGGACCTGGAAAGCATGAGCCAGCGGCATGAAGAGAAGGTGGCTGCCTATGACAAGCTGGAGAAGACCAAGACACGGCTGCAGCAAGAGCTGGATGACCTGCTGGTAGACCTGGACCACCAGCGGCAGAGCGTCTCCAACCTGGAGAAGAAGCAGAAGAAGTTTGACCAGGTGTGGTCTCTACACCACCTTCTGTGTCCTCCCTGGGCAGGGCGGTGGGGTGGGCATGTCCAGGTGCCTAGTCTGCAACTTGCTGAGGAGCCCAGGGAGGAAGTAACCAGAAACCAGAAGAGGAGTTAGGATTTAGATTTTAGCCAGTCTGTTCCACCATGAAGATGCAGACACTGTGGTCAGATGGAATAACAGAATAAAACACAGGGTCAACAAGGGACAGACAAAGCTGTCCTCACCATGTCTTCTTAAATCCATTTAGTTATTTGGTGTGGCTGTGTGTATGCATGTACCACAATGCATGTGTCAAGGCAGAGGACAACTCGCGGAAGCCCTGTCTTCTGTCATCAGGCTTGACATTACCCGCTGAGCCATCTTCCTGGCCTCACGTTAGATAAAGTTTCGCTGTTCATAGCCACAGCTATTTATAAGCTGCTGCTAGCTCTGCCACTATAAGAGCTGTGTACAGTGGCAGAGCTGCCACAAGAGGCTGTGTGGCCTACCACATCGAAGTAATGTACTTTGCCTCTCTGGCCCTGTATGAAAAGTTCCCCCAACCCATGGAGCAAGTGAAGAATGAGCCAAAAGGACAAGGAGGGCAGGAAGATGAGGGATAGCGAAGTTGAGTCAGCATAGAACAGGTACAGAGGTTGCACCCATCTTTGGATGAGGGCTCCATACGGGATCTAAGCTTTAAGAAGCCAGGCTCTCGGCTTTTCAAGAATCCGGTCAGCCTTCTCTTTTTGAGATTGGCCACATTCAGGGTGGGTGGCGATTTTGTTTCTGGGCTGTCTTCCAAGGGGGCACCTGGTAACATAAATCATAGACTTAAGCAGAGGGGTGGCAGAGATGGTCAGCAGTTAAGAGCAGTTACTTCTCTTCTAGAGGATCTAAGTTTGATTCCTAGCACCCATGCCAGCCAACTCACAATCACCTTTAACTATTGCTCTATGGAGTCCAGCACACTCGTTAGAAACCTAAGCAGAGGGTTGGAGAGTGGCTCTGGCTGCTCTTTCAGAGGTCCTGAGTTCAGTTCCCAGCAACCACATACATGGTGGCTCACAGCCATCTGTAATGAGATCTGGCCTCTTCTGACCTGCAGGCACACGTACAGACAGAATACTGTATATATAGTAATGAATCTTTTTAAAAAATTAAAAAAAAAAAACAAAAACGACCCAACAATAACAACAAAAGCAACACAAAACCTAAGCAGAGATCTAGTATAGTGCTAGAGGAATCCTTGCTCTCATTCTGCCGGGACACTGCTGGAGCCAGACAGTCCTGGGCAGCAGCCTTGGGCCTGTTAGTTGTGGGTCTGGCTGTGGGATCCCAACGGTCTGCAGTCTCAGCCTCATAGTACGACCTCTTTCCCCAGCTCCTAGCCGAGGAGAAGACCATTTCTGCCAAGTATGCAGAGGAACGCGATCAAGCTGAGGCTGAGGCCCGTGAGAAGGAAACAAAGGCACTGTCGTTGGCCCGGGCCCTCGAGGAGGCCATGGAGCAGAAGGCAGAGCTGGAACGGCTCAACAAGCAGTTCCGCACAGAGATGGAGGACCTCATGAGCTCCAAGGATGACGTGGGCAAGAGTGTGAGTGCTGGGCTAGGGTCCTGGGCCCAGGAGAGCCGAATGGGTGTGGTCTGAGTTTAGGATTCATTGCTGTCTGTGCCTCTCAGCAACTCGGGCTCTCTGCTAGGTCCATGAGCTGGAGAAGTCCAAGAGGGCCTTAGAGCAGCAGGTAGAGGAGATGAAGACCCAGCTAGAGGAGCTGGAGGATGAGCTTCAGGCCACTGAAGATGCCAAGCTCCGTCTGGAGGTGAACCTGCAGGCCATGAAGGCCCAGTTTGAGCGGGATCTGCAGGGCCGGGATGAACAGAATGAGGAGAAGAAGAAACAGCTGGTCAGACAGGTGTGTGTGACTGCCCTACCTCTGGAAAAGACACAGGGACTGCCTCCTGCCTTCTCCTGCAGCATCTGGGCCTGGGAGGGGCTCCTGGACCACCCTCCTATATCCTCATTTCCCAGTCTTCTGTCCCAGGACTCAATGACTTACTTTGTTCTTTGACGGCCCCCATGGCCCCCTGAGATCTTTCATAACTGGCCCGAGCCCGTCTGAGCTCAGCGCTTGCAGTGAGCTTCAAGCACGAGGCCTGCCTCCTGAGCTGCTGATGTTCCTCAGGTACGGGAGATGGAGGCAGAGCTGGAGGACGAGAGGAAACAGCGCTCTATGGCCATGGCGGCACGCAAGAAGCTGGAGATGGATCTGAAGGATCTGGAGGCTCACATCGACACAGCCAATAAGAACCGGGAGGAGGCCATCAAACAGCTGCGGAAGCTCCAGGTGAGGCAGACCTGGGTTGGCCACAGATGGGGGTGTTCTGTAGAGGCAGGGAGTCAGGGCCTGTCCCACTGTGACCCTGTATGTGGGAGCTCCTAGGTTGTCTCACGGGTGAGGCTCGGGTTCAGAATGGAAACGGTGATAAGAGGGGCTGAGTACATTAAACCAAGGAGAAAGTAGTTGGACATGCTGAAGAATCAGGGATGGTGGCCACCTAAGAGCAGGCTTCCACAAGAAACCAGGTACCGATGGTTCAGGTTCTGAGAGGTGGCTTAGAGCTTGAGAGGGGCATATACATGGAATTTTCACTCACCAGTGATTAAAGACTAACATTAATAAAACAGCTACTGAGTGCCCCTCATGCCTAGTGTGTCAGCAGAAGGAAAGATTAAATATCACATGGCAAGTTGGTGAGGCATAAAACATCAGCTTGTTGGTGGCATTTTTAAGAGCCACGTGAAATAGTCACACTCTGCTTCTGAGAATGCCATTATGAGATTTATCTGCAGAAGGAAAAGGCTATTATGGAGGATCTTCAGATTGGGAACAGATGGCAGGAGAGTGACAGGGGACTGAGTTTTCTGCCTTGTAGTTGCATAATCTGACAGGAAGCATGCTTGCTGTCTTGTCCCTGAGCTCACCTGGTCACTGACTGTGGGTCATGGCCGCCATTGGGTGGTGCCTCTGGCATCAGCGTCAACAGAAAGTTATAAGAAGTAAGTAGCTTTATAAGTCCTTAGAGGAAGAGGCAGGTGCAGAGCCACTTTTCTTTGGTTACTTTTCTGCCTGTTTATAAAAAGGTTGGTCAACATGGTGCCAGGCTAAGAGAAATTCCCTTTTGGGGATGTGGTCCCTGAAGGCTACTCTGTAGAGGGCAGAGCAGGTGTGAAGTAGGTGAACATGGCAACCTCTCCTGCACACAGGCCCAGATGAAGGACTGCATGCGGGAGCTAGACGACACGCGTGCCTCCCGAGAGGAGATCCTGGCGCAGGCCAAGGAGAATGAGAAGAAGCTCAAGAGCATGGAGGCTGAGATGATCCAGCTGCAGGAGGTGGGCCAGTGGTGGGGGCACAGGGCTGCTGCCTTCTGGTCAGCGAGTGGCAGCCTGGGGCCTTTTCCTGTCAGTAGGCCTCAGCCACGAGGGGAAGGGCAGAAAGAAACCGAGCAGCCTCCTGGAGGGAGTTAATAGAAGGGTCCCCACCAGGCTTTACCCCTTACCACACACCTTGGCATGGTGTGATGTGTGAGTTCATGCACATGCACATTTGTAAAGGGGAAAGGATGAGATTTAGCACTCAAGAGCTGGGCAGTGGACCCCACCTCTTAAAGAAAATGAGACCATTTAGTCCCCAGTCCATTTCATGGGCCAGTGTGTTGATTATGAGCTTATAGCAGTTGCATCTGACCAGTAGGGTCCTGAATGCCCCCCCCCCCGGGCTGCTGGTTTGGTTACACATGAAGCCCATGGTGGAGGGTAGTATTTCCAGATCTGGTTGACTCCCACGAAGTGCCATTGCTGGTTTATGAAATGCTCGGTCAGACCCTCTGCTGGCATGGCTCTTCTCTTCTTATGGGTGTGGGATGACTTCCTCTGTTGTCACCTTCATGCTTGGTTCTCTGGAGGCTTCCACAGCCCACCTGCTGCCCTGGACTCAGCCTACTCCACAAAACTTCTCAGTAGCTGGTCTGACCGTAAGCAGAGGGACCAGCACTGCTGATCTGTTCACACAGTTGTCCCTGTTAGGCCTTGGTGGTTCCTGTTTATAGCCTGGCTCTTGGCTTGATTCCAAGTACTTAGACACAGGGGCTTTATAAACACGTGCCTAAAGGTGCCCCAGGGTGGAACTGATCTGTCAGCTAGAGGAGTTCCTGGGGAAGGGTGTTGTGGAGGAACAGAGAGGACTTGTATGTGCTGCTGGCACTGAAGGTTGTGTTGGTCCCAGTGGATCACATTCTGGGTCCTTGTGGCAGGAACTGGCAGCCGCTGAGCGTGGTAAGCGCCAGGCCCAACAGGAACGGGATGAGCTGGCCGACGAGATCGCCAACAGCAGTGGCAAAGGGTGAGCAGAGGGAGGAAGCACAGGGGTGCCCAGAGGACCTCCCCACTTGTGTAGGCCCTTACTTCTCTGGGTCCCCAGGGCCCTGGCGTTGGAGGAGAAGCGGCGACTAGAGGCCCGCATTGCCCAGCTGGAGGAGGAGCTGGAGGAGGAACAGGGCAACACGGAGCTGATCAATGACCGGCTGAAGAAGGCCAACCTGCAGGTGAGCACCAGGATAGCAGCTGACCCTGCACTCTGGGTTCCAGACTCTTCATTTGAGCTCCCTGTGGTGAAGTGCCCATGGTGGGCAGAAATGGGATGAGTGACCACTGTTCTCACACTGCTTCTGACTGTGAAGGCTGTGGCTGTAAGACCAGGTTTCAGGAAGTTTCTGGGTCCTATTTGTCAGCAGATTCCTTTTTGAGAGAGCTGGGATGTTTGTTGGTCCTGGTGTCTGAGGAGAGGGTCCTGCTGGGTCCATGCAGGTGAGACCCAGCCTTGAGGTCACTGTATTCCCTTCATGCAGATCGACCAAATAAATACCGACCTGAACCTGGAGCGCAGCCATGCTCAGAAGAACGAGAATGCACGGCAGCAGCTAGAACGCCAGAACAAGGAGCTCAAGGCCAAGCTGCAGGAGATGGAGAGTGCTGTCAAGTCCAAATATAAGGCCTCCATTGCTGCCTTGGAGGCCAAGATTGCACAGCTGGAGGAACAGCTGGACAACGAGACCAAGTAGGTGCCCCACCCAGACTGAGGGCACAGTGGTGTTCTTACTGTCAGTGCAGGTTAGGTCAGGAATGAGCTCTGTCTTCCAGGCCCCACAAGCCATCTTCCTTTGTTCTGAGAAGTATGTGGAGTTTGGATGGGAACCCAGATCCCACACCTAGAAATGGGGACTTTGTGGGCTGTTCTAGTGAGAGACCCCACCTAGCTGTGTTGGGGCCCAGAACTGATATTTGGAGGTAATTAGGATCGTTCTGGGTCCCAAGCTTTAGTTTCTCACAGACTTAGCTTCTTCAGTCGTCTCATGTCAGCCCAGGTCCCATCCTGAGATGGCAGCTAGATGGTGCCTAGAAAAAAAGACTAGGGCCTCAGTCTCCAGACCTCCATGTGGCTCCAGGAAATAGCGTTTCCAGCTGCTGTCTTGTTGGCTGTGTCACCTGGTAGAGAGGATCCCCCTTCAGCCACCATGTCTGTCCTACCCAGGGAGCGCCAGGCAGCCTCCAAGCAGGTGCGCCGGACCGAGAAGAGGCTGAAGGATGCGTTGCTGCAGGTGGAAGACGAGCGGAGGAATGTGGAGCAGTTCAAGGACCAGGTTTGTGCTCAGGCAGAGCCGTGTTCTGGGTGGGCTGCCCTCTCTGAGCCCCTTACAGTACCACGTGTCTCTGCAGGCCGACAAGGCGTCCACCCGCTTGAAGCAGCTTAAGCGGCAGCTAGAGGAAGCCGAAGAGGAGGCCCAGCGGGCCAATGCCTCACGCCGGAAGCTGCAGCGTGAGCTGGAGGATGCCACAGAGACAGCTGATGCCATGAACCGAGAAGTCAGCTCCCTGAAGAACAAATTGAGGTGAGCCAGTCTCCTGTCTTACTCTTCTTCTCAAGGAAGTTTGTTCTAAGAGCCTTTCAGAATACCATCTTCCAGAGCCAGTGTGCAAGATGGCGGTGCATAGTGACAGATGTAGAGGGTACCCACCCTAGTGTGACTGCCCTGGGGTCTCCTTGCCTCTGGGGCTTAGCCAGGCTCTTGGACGAACTGCAGATTCTTGGCAGTTCATTCCCAACCTTTTGTTTTGTTTTTCAAGACAAAGTTTCATATTGTAACAGCTCTGGCTGTCCCAGAACTCTCTTTGTAGACCAGGCTGACCTAAAAACTCAGAGAGACCCACCTGCCTCTGCCTCTGTTGGGATTAAAGCTGTGCACCACCACCACCTGACTTTTTCCAGCCTGGTTTAACAGTCCATCTTCTTGCAGATTGAAGCCTAATGGGGGTGTTTCCATGCTGGGGTTTTTTGAATTGGCTGCTGGAGGCCTCTAGCCTGAGTCTGCACTCCTAGGAGATGCCCAAGAGGGATTGCTGGTGTCTCGATGCAGCATGGAGGAAAGCGAGGCTTCTTTCAGTGTGAGAGCTTTGCTGACTGCAGCAGATCTTGAGAGTCCCCATTCTTCTTCCAGTCAGAGGGCATTTTTTTT
>LOJH01034585.1:0-11214 GCA_001685095.1 Ellobius talpinus
ACACGTCTCCCCACTCGCCCCTGCTGATCTCCTTTCTCTTCCTAAACAGCTCCAACTTTTGATCCAGCTTCTGTCAACTCTCTTTATTCTCACCCAGATATATAGACTCACAAAATTTGGCAGGCATAGAGAGTAACCAGGCAACCTATGTAAATAGACAAGGGAAGTTTATGGCCCTTGACCCTTTAGCACATTCTTCCAAATGTAGCTATTTCTGAGGGCCTTTTAGCTCCGAAGTTTACACCTATTGCTCTAAGTCATAGAAACAAAGAGGAGACCCAAGCCTCTAAATTATCAGACCTGGGGCTTGATGCCTATCAGAGGTATCAGTGGAAGTTTTTCTTTCTCTGGGCTGTGGATAGATGATTAATTATTTTCCTTAAGAGTAAGACTCAAGCAGTAAATCTCCTGAGTTAAAATAATCATTAAACTGAGGTGAAGGTGAGCATGAGGAGTTAGAAATATTTTAATGCAAGATTAGTTTTAGGTCATTGCTTTTCTGATCTACAAGGTAAAGCCAGAGCATGCTTTTTTTCTATCTATCTGAGCAGCTATGAATCGAAAGCTTTGGGCATGTAGTAATTCTGTGTCCTTATGTATCTGGGAATGTCTTAAATGAAATACTTTTGCCTGGGTCTTAAACACTGACCAAATACCAGTCAAAAATATAATTGTAGGAAGGCAGATCTCTACATTTCCAATGAAGAAAAGAACAGAGACATGGTAGTGGGAAGCTTCTTGACTATGTGACTGTTTGCACAGATAGCTAGGGGATGTAATCAGTAAACCTCAATTGCATAGGGGAAATTGTGCCCAGATCAAATAGTGCTGAGCTGTGGGAGATAAATCCCAAATTGTAATAAATGGGGATAAGCTACAGAGAAATCTACTGCAAGAAACAACCACTTTATTCATAAGGCAATAATTCCAACACGCCTTGCATCTTGGCCTAATCTTCCAACAAAGTCCTTGGCTCTGAAGTATTGACCTCGTGAAATAAAACCGATTAATTATTGCATGATCCTATTGCTCATAGCAGATGTTACAGAGTGTATCACCTTAAGCAGGCTTTATAACGGCAAGGGAAAAACACCCTCTTTGCTCAGTGCAGCCATTTCCACTGCGAGCTGTGCAATTATGGGCCATTTTATTTCTCAGACCAAAGGGGTAATTACATTCTAAGGTAAATAAAGCTAACGGGACACTGGAGCTTTTGTCTGACTCTTTCCTTTTACAAAGTTGGGGAGACAAAATAAGGCACAATATCCTAACTGTTTATACAAGATTTCAGCATGGATAAAGTATCAATTTACTGTTTATTTAATGGCAAAAACATATTACTTTGTTGTGATAACAGAATGTTAGCATATAGGATTTCCAAAGCCTCTTCATATCTCCTTTGCATGTATTTTTAACTTTTGTTTTTTTTTATATTGGCCATTGGGGAGCATTAGTTGAGAGCCTGCCTCTACTTGGAAGGTTGTAGAGGATGAATTCCATGCTGCCCCTTGCTGTCCGTTCTGTTCCTTCCTTTTTGCGGTTCTCTTGTAACAGTGCCAGTTGCCATGGTGACCCTGCTTTCTTTGAATGCTTCCCAGAATGCCACTAACACCAGAAACTGGGCACAGCAATGGAAATATATAGGCACAGCCCTGAAGTCCTTTCAAAATCCAACAGGTGTCCAGTAGCCCTGCTTTGCAGTCTGAAACTCAGCCTGCAGATTGGTAATTTTTATTCATCTGTCTGATTTGCTTAGTTCCTGGTTTCCACTGCTTTCTAGGTAGCACCTTTCTCCTCTTAAGCATCTTCCCACATCTTTTGTTTTCAAACATCTTCGCTTATTTAGAAGGAAATGAATACCACAGGAGGTGTTCACAATAAGAATGTAAAGGATCTCATCCTCAGCAGTAATGCTTTAACATATCTCACCGGTACTCAGACATTGTTGAATACCTGCCCAGGGTGAGGAATCTTGCACCCATGACCTGTGTACCTATGTCCTTCCCCATAAGAAAAGAAAGAAGGAAGTGTCTAATGTCTAGACAAGCAAATAAATAAAGCATATATTGGATGACTAGAGAAATTTATTTGGCTAACATTCAAAGCATTCAATAACAATGGTGGGGGAGGCCATGGGTTTGAAGCAGAGTGTGGAGGGATATATCGGATGGTTTAAAAGGAGAAAGGAAGGAAGAAATGCTACAGTTCTATTATAATCTCAAAAATAAGGGAAGAGTAAGTGAAAATAACAGTGTCACAGGGAAAGTATAAAGAGTACAGAATTCTTAGAGATGAAACAAAACTGGAGTTCTGTGTCTGCGCTAAATCTTCTGATGTCTCCTTTTTTACAATGTTTAAAATCAGCATACAGTCAACAGAAAACCTAGTTGAGGTTTTGACTTCTGATCTTCAGAGGGAGGGTGAGATGCAGCATTGTGTTTAGAGATGCTGAATAGATGGTAAGTCAGAGATACCAGGGTGAACCTCAGATGCTGTGCAGGGTACTTAGAGATCCTGAAGAGCTAGTAAGCCATAGTGAACCTCAGATGCTCTTCAGGCTGCTTAGAGGTTCTGAATAGCCAGTGAGCCATAGACACCAGGGAGAACCATAGATGTCCTCATATAGGCCCCTGTGTTGCTAAGTTCCTAAGCCCTGACATTTAATTGGTCATGTGGATTGATGTGCTGAAAGCGTTCTTTTTGACAGGGTCTTCATGTAGCTCATGAGGCTGGCCTCAAGCTATCAGTCCTCCTTTCAACATTACCCAGGGCTTGGATTATAGGCGTTAACCACCAAGAGTAGCTCTAAATTCATTTTTATCTCATGCTATTTTCAACTTACTATGAGTATTTGGAGGATTTAACTCCACAGAATATCAAAAAGACACTTGTATAGCGAATTTGAAAGAAACTGTAAGGGATAGGAAGTGGGAGACAAGCACATGTTTTGCTAATACACATATGGTTTCAGTATAATACATTTTGCACACACACACATTTTGGTAGTTATGTACGTGTTCTGTTCGCCATAGATTTATTCATTAAGAGTTCATTTTAATTTTCCCATGAGTCATTAGAACTCTTTCTAGATAATCCTTCTTTGAAATAAAGTTTCAATCAATGATGCATAGTTTATACACCCAAGTTTCCTAAAATTTAGATACAATCATATAAAACTCTGTTGCTATTTTCTTTTCTTTGCCTGTGTCCTTGCATTTATGTTAGTGCAGCTGAAATATATCTAGAGATGGTAGGAACTATAGGAGACTTTAGCTAAACAGGACTTCCTAGTCCCAGGAGTACATCATGGAGGGGAGTCTCTGGCTCAAATCCTTCTGGGAGGTCTGTCTTCCTCTTTCAGCTGCTGTCTGCTCTGATCCTGAAGCAAGAAGGCTTAAGTTAACCTGAGGCAGGCAGGATTCGGGCCTTTTATCCCCTTCCTCCCCTTTGGGACACAGCTGACAGGGAGAGCCCTTCTATTGCCTAAGCTATGGTTATGCCCTGCTGGAGTCAGACCCAGTGAGTGTTCTCATGGGCCTCAGTCAAGGGCTTTAGGAGTGAAAATAAACGTGAATAGATGGAATTTCTGAGCCACTGTGAAGTCTAGAAAATAAAAACATGGATACAAATGAAAGGTGATTGTTTCATTATTCCAGAGTTGCCTTTGGAGTTGTTGTCTGTGTAGAATCCAGCGAGCCACAAAGGCCTTGGGNTTCCCTCCCCCTTTTTCTCTCACTCTCTGACTAAACACAGTCTTCAGAAGAGCTGAATCTAAAATGAGAAAACTGGCTAAATCAATAAAGTTTCCACCCATAGCCAGGCAGAAGATTCATTTCACATATCAGACAGAATTTGAAGCCATGGGTTCTTCTATTTAGTGGGCAAGGTGTTTTAGCACAGATATACAGCATTAATAAAACAACTAGCACATCAATTTTGTGTCAACTGGGTTCTATTTCTCTGTGATGGATGGTCTGGTGATGCCTAGAGCAAGTTCTTCTGAAAATATTTATTACTTTTCAAAAATAGATAGATATTCTATCTCCGGTGTGAATTTTTTAATCACAAAGGATTTTAGTGCTTGATTTGTCCATGAAGACCAATATTACCACAATCTAACCCCCACCAGCACCTGTGAAGAAATTAGTTATGTTTCCTTACAACTATGTATTTTATTTACCATGTTTTCAACAAACACTGCATAAAGGTATGATACATACTTTAGCTATGGCTAAATATCAGTCATAGCTATAAAACTGATTTCAAACGAAGAAAGGAAAAGCAAGCATGAAGGGAGAAAAGAAGAGGAGCACTTGTTTGCTTAACATACCTGCAAGGGGAAAAAACTCAAAATATTTTTAAAAGTATCGAGCATGTTGGGTAGTTTCACAGTTACGGAGAACAAGCCAAAATCCCAGTTGTGGTCAAATATCTAGTGACTTCTCTTAATGGAGTTAGGTATCTGCTAAAGTCCACATTGGTCAGTAAGCAGGATGTCTCTGTGCTGTGACCTTTAGCTTAACCTGGGAAATGTCTCTCTTCAACTCTCACCCTGTTAACACTCCATAGAAATAGGTGTCTTCTTAAGTCTGCCACTACGAAATATCTGCATACATTTCTGTCCATCTTAAAATTAGCACATCACTCACTCCAAGAATCATTCTTTCTGAAAAGGATCCCTGAAATAAGCAAACAATAAACAAACAGATAGTCACACATGAATGTATGCACACACACATACACACACACCACTCATGCATATATAGATGCAGGTTCAAACACACATATGCATGCATTCACATACATATGCACATACATGTGCATAGATGCATGCATGAACACATATGCCACATGCACACACACACACACACACACACATACACACACAAGCATGTGCAAGCAGTACTTAAGATATCAAGGGACTTTTTCCAGAGCAGGCATTCTTACCAGGAAATAAGTAAGTCTGTCTTCAAAGTATCCTACACTGAATTAACTGTCCTGTGAAATTATGTAATTTTGTAAATATGAAAGCAACTGGAACTTTTCCTGGGTGACTTGTATATTTTCATAAGTATCTCAAAGAGACTAAGCATCTCATTAAGTTTAACAAGCTTCATTTTCTTGTGAGCTGTTATAGAAAATAGAAATATTAAAATACCAAAGATAAATAGAAGAAAAATTTCCATCTAAATTTTCCCAAATCTTCCACACAGATGGAATGGCTTTTTCAATAGTTTTTGTAGACAGAGTTTTGCTTTTAATTTTTCTTTTTCTTCATACTTAATTTTTAAAATGTTACTTCTTCCATGTAAAAGCAGATACATTTACAGTCATCAGATTTGAACCAGCTGTGATTGGACAGGGATATCGGTATAAACACTCTGCCTAGCACAGTTGTATTAAAAAGAGACACTGTGACTCCCATCTCACATTTACCTCTGGTATATGCTCAGTGAACAGCATGTATAATTGCTAGTTACTGCTGACTTTCTCCAATATGGTGTCTTTGCCGTACTTCCAATGGTACCTGACTACATTTGGAATAAATCCTAGTAGCCCAATAGGAACACAAAAGTAGGGGGCAGGGCCATGGCATATGGCTTGAGAAATGGGCTGTAAATAAGGCTTCCATGACAGATGCCTGAATTTAAGAAAAGTGTAAGTGATAATTCTTTCAGTTAGCCTGGAGTTATTAGACCTCTCACGATGTGATATCAAGTTGAAATATCTGCATTTTAATTAAAAAAATTACCCCCAGATGCTGTCACAGTAAGGAAAGCACTTATTTTCTTAGCATTTCAGAGTGAAGACATAAAAGGTTTTCTTTATCAAAAGAAAGGAACAAGAGTGGGCAAAGCTAATAGTAATGGGCTGGTGGGTTGGCAGGGATTCTGACCAACAGCTGAAGAGGAAATATGCCTGTAACATCAACTGTCTGTAGCAAGGAAGGTTGAAGTGCACATTCTGTTGTTTGCTTCAGATCTTGAACCTGAAACACATAAATAATATTTAAATGAATACTATAGAAAGTACTTAAACATAAGGTAAGAAAGCCTTCAGAGCCTCAAAGAAAAATATAAACTCACATAGTTTAACTAGCAGTATGTCCTCCCTATTAGCATGCAAGTATGCTTCTTTAGTAATATTGTATATGTACATTAAATGTCGTAAAATAACTTTTTGTGATACATGAACAGTAGTTCCATGATTCATACATGTTTTTTGCATTCTTCTCAGCCAGTATTACAATAAGTTTATCTAATGAAAAGATAAATTTCTCAGGCAGAATGGAAAGTTTTAGAAGCTCTAACCTAAGAGAATTTTTCACTTAT
Source organism: Ellobius talpinus (assembly GCA_001685095.1). NCBI lineage: Eukaryota > Metazoa > Chordata > Mammalia > Rodentia > Cricetidae > Ellobius > Ellobius talpinus. The sequence continues at coordinate 6,333 of LOJH01034585.1, forward strand.
GTCTGACAGCCTGTGAATAATAGCAGAAACAGAGTGTTCCAAAAATTGCGTTCTGGTGACTCTGTGAACCACACTTGCCTAGGAGCAGGGTGTGACCAGAGAATGGGGTGGGGCTTATAATCTGCTGTTACAGACAACTCAGCAAAGACAAAGAATGAAAGAAGTGTAAGGGAATAGCATTTACAGAACGGTAAAAACAAGCATCCAAATCCCATTAACAGCTACGACAAAATGATCAAGAATCTAAGAACACATTTTTGTGCATTTCAGATAATTCAAACCCCATAAAAGAATAAAATAAAGGAAACAAAGGCTTATCACAAACATCTATGAAAAGTAATGAAGCTCTCCACTGCAATTTGGAAATAGCAAGATGATTATACAATAAATTCTATTAGATACTGAAGAATAAATATATCATTGAGTTTAGCAATAAATTAAGATAATAAAGAGAAATTACCATTATTTAAATTGCTATTGTTTATCACGTAGTAAATTTAAGATATTTTTCAAATAAGTATTTTAATAAATTTTCACTAAGAGCAGAATCATGTATAAACATCTCATTCATATAAAATGGGGATCATGGTCACTATCACAGAAACAGTAAAGTAACTAATATACATTTTATTCCTGTGCCATTGGCACATATTTTTTAAGAGTAAAACCATAATTTCCTTACCTGAATGTGTAAGAAGATATCAAATATAAATGAATGTATTTTAGAGAATTCAAGCTGTTTAGAATATATTAAAATAGACTTACTAGTTTATGCCACAGAAATAATCAAGGAAATATGTGTATGACCACATAAGCTGATTTTTATTACTCTGTAAGAAAAAGAAGAGTGGGAACACACTAAACATGCAGTGATAAGATTGACTGAACTGCACACAGAACAGAATGTGTAATATCACCCGCCAGCAGGTAGGACCTCGGAGAGCCACGCAGCCAATGGTAGAGCATGGGTGAAGGGTGAGCCTTTTCATTTTGTTATGTCTCTAAAGAAAAGATGTTGGAAGATAAAGAAACACTTCCTTCAAACAGAACAACATACTGTGATCACCTCTGTCCATTTCCACTCTCCAGAGTTATGATGTTTGAAACTAGAAGATGCTGATTAATTGATTAAGTTCCCTGGCTCTATTTCTCTAATTATTGTATCTTGTTCATGATTTCTGTTGCATTAACTAAACAATAGATTGTTTGAAGTCCTGAAGTGTATTTTATCGCGAAGGGTGGGAACACTAAATATGATAATGAAATTAAAAATTATAGCAAACTATATGAAAAATAGCAAAAAAGAAATAATAGTTATATTTAATTTCATGAGAAATTATCAATGATGAGTAAAAGCAATAGTGAATATTCTTACATGTAATAAAGAGGGAAGAAGCAACAGATGATAAATTTTATGGAAAGCACACTGAACATTTAGCTCCACACTCATAGCCAGGTCAGCATTCTTATTCTGATGTCAGTGTGTTTTTAGAGCCATGGCTGAGACAGGGAGCATGGAACTGACTGATAGACCACTTCTGTAATTGCATCTTGCCCTTGGAAGTGATTTATTATCTTATTGACTCAGATATGTCTACTGGAAAATAGGGTGACCAGGAGCGCTTACCTCCTGGAGTTCTTGTGAGTACAAAATGAGTTATATGATCTCTCATGCAAAACATGGCCAATGTGTTTTTTTCATCAGTTTGATTTTATAATGTATATGGTATTCTGGGGACATGTTTATTGTACAAGAGAAACCAAAGGTATGAAATCACACTATACTTTTGGGTGAGACAAAGATGAACCATTATTATTATTGTTGTTGTTATTATTAGTTATTTGACTCCCGAGGCAGTCTATAACTGGATGATTATTGATTAATCCTTGTTGGACTGGGTCTTCTGCTTCAGGGCCACTGAAGAATAGCATGCTTCGCAGTTACATACCATTCCAATTCCCTTAATGCAAGAAGCTAAAGGGTGGCAAACACCTATAGTTGGCAAAGAAACCACAAAAACAAAACCTAAAGTAGTCACTGAAGCCTACTCTAAATTAAATAAATTTCTTAACCACTGATAAACTCTACAGTGCAAATTATTATTCTATATTTCTGCAGGACACCCATGAAATTCACTAAGTTTCTCAGGAATAAAGACATGACTGGTTTTAAAAACCTCATTATTTACGTTGAGGTCAAAACTCTATAAAGTTACAATTTAACGCAAAAATGTGGACGAAGCCAGTATCTCACGTTTTATAAACGAACTAACATGTAGAAAGTCTGGTGCTCTTTTCTACAGGCTTACAACAGAATTCAACTACCTTTCACTGCGCAGGCAGGGCTCTCTAACATTTCCTTGGTGAAGGCCTAATTAAAAGTTGCTGAAATCTTAAACATGGCAGCATCACTAACCGCTGTCTCTATCCAAAGAGCACACAAATAATTTACAAGAGCAGGTTTTGTATTCATTTTATTTCCCTTGATGGAAGAAAATCAGTCTCTGTGTTTTCCTGTTTATTTGCTTCTCATGTAGTCAGACTCTCTCTGGTCTGTACCATTGTATGTCGGCTTGTGTGCCCATTCTCCACACCTTCACGCCAAACCTTTAGAAAGGGAAACCATTCCAAACTCCTAATCTGGCCTTGTCTTTGCCCGACTAGAACATTTTCAGTTCACTGTTATTCTCCAAACAGGGTCCCAAGTCCTAATCGTCACTTAGAGGCCTGGTATGTCTCTTCCCCTCTTCCCACGTTTTCTTGCCAGCTACCAGATCTCCCACTCCTTCATCGGAGCTTCATGGCTGACATTTATTCGCTTAAAATAACTTTATTTACACTGGCAATACAAGTGCTTTCTCCCTTAGTCTAGCTAATTCATATTTACCTTTAACATATTTTCTTTCTTGCCCCAGTCCCATCTCTCGAGCTCACATATACACACAGGCAAACCCACATTTACTGCAGGCTGAGCTTTTCCTTGAATGTCAGCTTCATCTTTCTGTCCAAGTTCGCTGGAATTTCTACGCTCGACTGCCTTTGAGAGGGGTTGTCCTTTTCCCCGCCTGCCTTTAAAACCAATAGTGGTTCTTGGACGTATGTAAGATGGAATTCATTTCCCATTGGGTTTTCTTTTCTGTGGACCAAGGATGAAAACAAGGCCCTGTTTTCTATTTGGCTGTACCCTCCAGTGTATTCTGCAGTATAAAAACCTACCTAAGCCTTTGGGATATTTCTCCAAACCCCGACTCTTGCAACAGATATCGAAATGCCTAGAAAAATATAGTGTTATTATAGAAATCTTCTACTTTCTAAACTATACTGGGTAGAGACTACTTTCGTGTCCTGCGTTGGGGACCCTCGGTCTGCCTTGTTCTCTCTGTAAGTATTTCGCCAGGCAGAGTGTGTGCGGGGCTCTCACGCCTTTCTTCTGTGTTAGACAGGACTATGAAGAGCTAGAGAAGCAGCTGAAGGAAGTGTTTAAGGAGCGCAGCACAGTCCTGCGGGAGCTGACAAAGACATCCCGAGAACTGGATGGGATCAAAGTCAACCTTCAGGTGAGCTGGAAACTGATTTTGTCACCCACTGGACGGATATACATTTTAAAACAATTTTCTCTACATCTCTGGGCTTTACCACTCCTGTTAATATTTATTATTGTTTTAGCTTTGAAATAAAATGTCTTTTAAAATGGTCTAGAGACCTGCAGTTTCCAAATAGCAAAAGGAGTAAACTGTGTACTTGGCAAAGCCATCAGTTTCTCCCAGCTTCCAAAACCAATTTGACCTCTGTGTTCTTGACATTACAAAGTGAGGAAGAGGAATTAAACTGAGAGTCAAAGAATGTAGGAAGGATATTTAGAAGATAAATTTAGATCCATCCCTCATGGATAGTTCTAAAGATCCTTTAAGCAACTTCTGTATAGAAATGGATAAATGTTTTACAAAGGAGACTATCATGTTTAAAACAAGAGAAAATAGAAGCAAAATACATTTCAGATAAAAAATCTTTCTAAAACATCTAATAGTACTTTATTTTTTCCTGTGAATGTACTTTTTTATTTTAGTTAAAATAGAAACTTTTATCATACATTCTGTTCTAATTATGATTTTCTCCTCCCCTGATTCCTCCAGGTTCTCCCAACTTCCCTTCCCACTATGATCTACCCCTCTCTTGGGAGAAAACAAACAGCATCTAAGGGATAATAATATAATATAATAGTATAAAACAATCAGAATAGGACAAAAACAAACAGAAGGAAAAGAGCCAAAGAAAAGCACAACAAACACATAAAGACACAGATACACCCATGTTCATACCCATAGAAAACATAAAACCAGAAGCCATAACGTATATACAAAGGACTGTAAGGTAAAAAACCTTTATGGGACACAACATTGTGAGAAAAAGAATGACACTTTTTGATGTCGGACTTTGCACATTGCATTCACTGAGTACCTACTGTGTACTAAATTCTTTAGTGGCACTGCACGACAATTCTTTTTAATGAGTAGAGGAAATGGTACTTTTATTGTGATATTTTTATGGAGCATAAGTAATATATTCTAAAGACAGTAGTTCTGAAAGTCAGTAAAGACTCCAGAGTTAAAATGTAAGCTACTTTGCTCCAGAGACTTTTCACACACCACAGAACTGAGGCTGTCTGTATGTGTTCTTGGGCCTGAAGGTCTGTATGCTACACTGTTGCCATGATGACACTATGGGGAAGATGGTATGTGATGGAACGAACCTCCTTCAGCCAATGGCCTTTGGGAGACTGAACCAGGTTGGAGCATGACCTTTGGGTTCCCCAAAAGCCCCTATCCCTCCCATCTCTCTCTTCCTCCCTCCCTCCCTCTCTCCCTCCTTCCCTCCCTCCCTT
>LOJH01034588.1:3007-16638 GCA_001685095.1 Ellobius talpinus
TTTTGGCTGATTGCTTTGTTGTTGTTTTGCAAACTAATCTGTAAATTGAAGGCAATAAAATTAAAGACGATCAATGGCAGTCTGCCTTAAGTGGAATTTAAATGAATCTAAACAGGAAATGACCTAATTGCTCTCTTAAAAGAAATTGACTAAGAGAAGTTTGGGAACTTTATCAAAATTGAAGGAAGATATTAAAGATGAGAAAAATGGTAAGAAAATTTTAGAGACACATCCTAGATTGCCCAGCTTTTCTCAGCCCTCGGCTTGTGTCTATCTTCTCTCTCTTCATCCTCTACCAGAAAAATGGTTGGCTTCCTCCTCCTTGTCCGCCCCTCCCTTCTGCTCTCATCACCAGCCATCCCTAAGTAGAAAAAAATTCCACATCAAAGGAAAAATAACTGGATTGGCCTCTTTTAAAGCAAAATCAAGATAGAGGAAGTCTCCATATTTAGTCTAATTCTCTGGGGGCCGGGGGGAAAAAAGAGAAAAAACTAGGGGCAGAGAATCTAAAGACTTTCCTTGTGGTGTTTCCTGTATCATATCAAGACTCTCTGGAATTTACTAAAACGTTTCAAATCACCCTTTAACATGAAAACCAGAATATGCTGATTTTATTCTTTCTAAATGTCTATTTGTAGGGGCATCTCTCCTCCCCTCCCTCCACCTCCTTCTTTCTCTCTGCTGATTGGTTCTTAACACACAGAAAAGTTTTGACCCAAGGCTTCATAACAAGATTCCCTTGCTTGCCTTTACTCTTTACGTAAGAGATACACATTTTCTATGGTTCTAAGAATCTTCTATCAGGCCGACAAGGTGGCTCGGTGGGTAACTGCACTGCCCTGGTAGCCTGACAACCTGAGCCTCTGCACCCAGATGAAGGTAGAAGGAGAGAGTCTACTCCCCAGAGTGGTGCTCTGACACCTACGCACCCACTGTGGCCCATGCGCCTGCACGATGTCATGAACACACACAACAATAATGTATTTTCTAAAAGAGTTTAAATAATGCACTCTCATTTAATATAATTGTGATATATATGCTTGTGGCGATTGTTTTCCTATCACTGTTATTAATGTGCCAGTTTTTTATAGAAAATTTTGTGGGGTACAGTTTGCTCTGGCCCTAAATAGCAAAATCTATAGGTACTTCATTTTTATATTTTCTAGTGTGTTGTGCTGAAACTATCATTCTTGAAATATCTGCTTTAGATGTTTGTATGTGAATATAAAAGAATTTTAGAATGACTTCTGAGTTTGCAATTATGGCATTATTTCTTGCTGTCTGTACTGTCCCTCCCTAGCTAACTACTTTCCTGACCCTTCCCTTCTGCTACTGCTTCTTCTGAAAAACCAGTTATTCTGGGTCCTTAGCCAGATCTAGCTAAAATACTGAGGATACAGAGGTGGCTCAGTGGTAAAGAGTATGGGCTTCTCTTTCAGAAGACCCATGTTCAATCCCAGCACCCACAACACAGCCCACAAAGGGAATCTGATACTCTGTTCTAGCCTCCATTGGAGTAGGCACACAGGTGGTGCACAGATATACATGTCAGCAAAACACTCATACACAGAAAATAAAAGGTTACTTATAAAGTTTGAGACCAAAGTGTGACCAAAGAGGTACTGACCATACAAAGATTAAATCTCAATGAGGCCCAACATAATTGTAGATATTAAAATGCTGTTTGGAGATTCCTAGTGGAATGATTTGGATACAGCATTCTCAAATGTTTCATTCTAAAAACCCTTCTTATTTTATAAGAAGACGGAAGGTTTACAGGAGAGAAAATTGATATCTTACTGTTGGAGGTGGTTCTTTTGCTAGCAACTTTGAAACATAAATACAAAAAGGGTTTTTTTGTTTTTTGTTTTGTTTTTTGTGTGTTTTGTTTTGTTTTGTTTGTTAAAAAGCTGCCCTACAGATGCTTTTTACGTGGTTTCTGGGCTTCACTCCATGGCAATGTATGACATGCATCTATTCTGTCAGTGTCGAAATCGCTATTTTTGCTAATGGGAAAATAAAATGTCACCTCAACATTAACTTGTTGCTAATAGATAATCCTTCTATTATAAATGGTGTTAGGTGACTAGGTGATTTAATATGTAACTTGCTATATATGCACATTATAAAGTTATCAAGATAAGACCAGCATTGTTCCCAAAACACTAGGACTTGATTCTGAGTCCCTATGTTTGCCCACTCATCAGGCTCCGTATGCCTGTGAGAGCTGCTCCTGTACTGCCTGGGATACAGAGCTGCAAGAATTAGTCTCCGAGACCTGCAGTGTAATGATGTGTCCTTGACATTTGTTCTTTTTAGTTTTCTGATTGTTTTCAAATAAAAACACAAATGTCCCAGGATCCAAACTCACCAATCTGAGCATCAAGACTCCTGTGCAGGCTGAAGTGCAGGACATCCTCTCTCCCTCCACCTTCCAGAGAGAAGGAACTGTTTACTAGCATCTAAAGCAGTGGTCCTCAACCTATGGGTTGCAACCGCTTTGGGGTCACATATTGGATATTCTGCATATCAAATATTTACATTATAGTTCACAAGAGTAGCAAAATTACAGTTATGAAGTAGCAATGAATAGATTTTTTGATTAGGGGTCACCACAACATGAGGAACTGTATTAAAGGGTCACAGCATTAGAGAGGTTGAGAACACTGCTCTAAGTTATTCAGATATGCAGATGTCTTTTGCACCCAAAGCTGCAATTACAGATTAAAGACCTAATAGATGGTAATGTTTGACTCTACGAATTTCCCCCTGCCTTGTCTTGCTGAGCTCATGGTCCAGGATTATTTCTTAACTTAGCCAGCTCTTGCTAAAATATACTATTCTGTAACTCTTGGACTCTTGCTAGGACCAAAAGAAAAAATATATAAAGGACTTTTTAAAAGATCCAAACAATAATAACTTCTGCATAAAACATGTAACACATGGGAGTTCGAGGCCAGCCTGGTCTACAAAGTGAGTTCCAGAACAGTTGGGGCTACTCAGAGAAACCCTGTCTCAAAAAACTGAAGGAAAAAAAAGCAAAAACTTATTTGTATATACATTCACTGTAACTTAAGGTTATTAATAATTTCCGAGGTCAAAATTACATGTACTAATGTAAAAAAATAAGCCTAGATGTCTATTTACAATAATAAAGTTTTACACTAACATACACTGGCACTGAGAACAAAGATTTTATGTTTATCTGTTTGCCAAATAGGACTTTTAAAGCCTACCAGTTGGAGTTTCTCCCAGTGTCTCCCAACACAAAGATATAAATGTGTCTGACCGCTAGTTCCTATGTTTTCCCCCACTGGATTAAAATTTTCTCTTGCCGGGAAGCCATCCCCCTTAGTAGTAGGAAAAGCTCATTAAAAACAATTATTCCTTTTTGTGGCATCACTGCTGAATTTCATTATAATCATAAAACTGTTTTTAGTGGACAAATATTTAGGTCCATTTGTAAAATCTGTGTTGGACTTCATAATCCAAGGACATTCCCATTACTTCTAAATCTGAGATTGATCTCTTTTGGAAAACATCTGTTATCTTTTCATAAAATAATTACGGGATAGCCTGTAAAAATGGACAAATGACTACATGAGCCGTCGCCATTAAAGGGAGATGTTACATATTATTACAAGGGACTCTTTTAAACACCGTCGCCATTAAAGGGAGATGTTACATATTATTACAAGGGACTCTTTTAAACAATAGCCAAAAACTCAGAACTGGCTACAGGGTCTCCACAGTGAACTCCTGGGAGATGAGGAACTAAATAACAAGAGCTAAAACCAGCTGAATTTGTCACGGGAAAAAAAGAGAACACATGGAAGATGCCTGTCAGCTTGGAGGAAAAAGGACTTTGCCAGGTACTGCTACCACAGCTGAGTTATGAAACAGAGAACACAAACCCCTACATTCCTGTTTCTCATCTCAAATCTTTGTCAATTTGTTCTAGAGACATGTTCAAATGGGATTCAGAGAATCTGGGTGATACCATCTTCAACTATACCCACAATAGGTTTTCTGGCATTCATTGTCACCCATGTCTGATGTAACATAGTTGTGATTCCCTAACTCTTTAAAATCCAATCTAAACAGACCACCAGCCTCCACATGCTAATAATCCTAATGCTAAGAACGCCATCCAACAATAGCTGAACCTTGTAGCAGAGTTTTCTCAGTTTGCTGTAACCTGCCAAGGTTCCCCAGCAATGAATTTGAGAGATGCCTCAATTTATAACTGTCTTATTCCTGTAATTAACTAAATCTCACATAACCACTTCCACCGAGCATGTCATTGAGGGCAACTTTGTGTATGTTTCTGGGCTATTGACTCAAGAATAAACTGTCCCTTATCCCTTTGAGGTAAGAACTGTAGTTTGGGCTCAACAACCTGAAGATCTAGTTTTCTTAGTACCACCTATTTGAAGACACTGTTGATGTTTGTCCTTGAGCCCAATCTTGGAGCTTAATGGTGAACTTCACTGAGAACTGTAAACATGTATTCATTTCCGGGTTCTTCAGCCCATGCTGTTGATATGTGTGTTGTTTTGCACTAGTGTGACACTTTTATTCTGTCTTAGCTTTGCAGTATATTTTGATGCCAAGCAGTGCAATGTCTCCAGCTGTGGTCCTTTTGAGAAAGATGGTTAAATTTAGAACAATTGAGAATCTTCTATGGTTCTATGCAAATTTCAAAATTTTTTCTATTTATAAAAATAATATTGTGGATGTTTTAATAGAGATTTTCTTGGCTCTATTGATTATTTTGGATGGTATGGCCATTCAAACAATTATAATTCTCCTGATTTATTAATATATTTTTAACAGCCTCAATTTCTTTCATGATTGTGTTGTAGCTTTCCTTGTATAGACCATTCACCTCCTTGGTTAGATTTATTTACAGGTATTTTAACTTTTTGTAGCTACTATAAATTGAAATTATTAGTCATAAATTACCTTGTTGGCTTTTTTCAGACAGTTTCTTATTAACATTTACAAATGCTCTTGACCGCAGGGTTTGGGTGTAGCTAAATGGTAGAGCACTCCCTACTGGATTCCAAACCAACCCTGAAGGAGCAAGGGAGAGGGAAGGTTGGAGAAAGGGAGAGGAGATAAAAAGAAAAAGCAGGGAAATAAGTGGAGAAGAAAAGCTACTGATTTTGTGTATTGATATTATAACCTACAGCTTTAGTTTAGAATTTTGCCCTAATCTTAGTGGAGTCTTCTGAGATTCCTTGACTTCTTCCCAATTTAGATGATTTTCTTCTTCTTTCTTTTCTTTCCTGAAACAGGGTTTCTCTGTGTAGTTCTGGCTGTCATGGAACTAGCTTTGTAGCTCAGGCTGGCCTCAAACTCACAAAAATCAGCCTGCCTCTGCCTCCTGAGTTCTGAGATTAATGGTGTGCAGCCCTTCTGCCTGACTTAGATGCTGTTCATTTCTCCTGTTTTCTAGTTACTGGGATTTCTAAACTGTGCTGAATAAAATGGTAAAAGTGAGTGCCTCTGTCCTGTTCCTGAGCACAGAGGAAAAGCTTTCATGTTTTCTCCATCACTAGTACATAGTTAACACAAGCTATATTTGGTTGTTTTTAACTCTTTTACTCTTTTGGGAAGCCTGCCACACATCCCCCCAATAAATCACACAGAGGCTTATTCTTTTTTATGAATGCCTGGACTTAACTTGGTTGTTTCTAGCCAGTTTTCCTTAACTTAAAATTATCCCATTTAAATTTTGCCTCTGTGCTTTTACTTTTCTCTATTTCTGTATCTATTTTCTTTCCTTCTTACTCTGTATCTGGTATGTGGCTGTGTGTCCAGCCCCCAACATCCTCCTCTCCTCCTTTTCTCATGTATTGATCTCCTCTTCCCAGATTTCTCCTTCTGTTTATTCTCTCTGCCTGCCAACTTTGCATATCCTTTCTCCTGCCTTGCTATTGTCCAGTCAGTTCTTTATTAGACCAATCAAGTGTTTTAGGCAGGCAAAGTAACACAGCTTCATAGAGTTAAATAAATACAACATAAAAAATGCAACACATCTATGCATCACTAGACAAATGTTCCACAGCATAAACAAATGTAATACATCTTAAGCTAATATTCCACCCATTTCTCCATTTCTCTAAATAAAAATGAAAGGTTTAATTTTAACATAGTGAAACTATATACAACAAAAGAGTGATCAAGTAAGAATTACATTTACAATATTCAGTCATTTGCATTTAACAAATTCAGAGAAAATACTCTACCATCCATTCCATCTTAGTAACAACAAATTTTCATACCTAATTTACTTTCTATCATAACTAATAAAAACTGAAACTCTAATTATTTAATCTTTAACTCTATCAAAGACCCCAGATTAAACAGGAAGAGCATTGCAAGAAAATTCCAAACTCTAGACATGACAGAGACATCAATGTGCAATGTTGGGGCATTTATCTTCAGTTTACAGGCCTAGATTGTCTGACAGGATCTTCTCTGAAGCAGGAATTTTGAAGGACTGTCATACCTTGTATTGGCAAAGTTTAGCAGTCACTTTCCTGTGTCCTGAGAATGTCTGACAGTCTCTCCTCTGAAGCAGGAATTTTGAAGGACTGTCCTACTTTGTTTTGGCAAAGTTTAGCAGTCACTTTCCTGTGAGTCCTGCTTGTATGTCCAGTTTATATAGTGTATTGCCAGCAGCCAAGGCAAAGCAGTTTCTTGCCCAAATGGCTAGTGTTACCACATCGAAATCAAACTCCACAAGCAGTTTCTTTGATGCCCATCATCTTTTCTAAAGTAAATTGGTGCTTCCTGGAACAAATATGTCTCATTGTCATAAAAAACCTTATGTTAACAAAGCATTTTAAATGCCATATTTTATAGATCTTTGAGGTGTTTGAAGACCATTTATCTATCTAAATATATCTATTTAATCTTGAAAACATACCTAGTAGGACTACAAGTTTGATTATTATAGACTAACTACTAACCTCATTTCTTAATTATACATTGCATCTTTAAATGATCAACATAAGCACAATACCCCAAACAAAAGTAGAAACATATATACAGTATAACAAAAATAACTTTAAATTTGTATCACTATACCAAAATCCATGCCAGTGCAAAATATCTGAGGTTAATAGTTGTCTTTTTATCATGTATTCCTACATTTCCCTAAATGATAACATCCATAACCCGTCAAATAACTAAACACCACCCAAAGCACTTCTTGGGAATGTGGACATCATGTTCTCCAGACTGCTTCCTGTTGTCTGTGGGTAAAGACATCTTTAAGAGTCCCTGAGAAAATTTGAGATAATGACCAAGTCCTGGGAAGATCAGCTATAACCTGTGTTGATAGATATCACCTATCAAGTTTCAGGAAGTCTCCCTTGATCAAACCTGATCCATATTAACCAGGAACAAATCCACAGTCTCTTGATTCCTGTGGTAACAAAAGCAAAATCTCTTCTCCAAAGCATTTTTTACTTCCATTTGGCAAACAATTTTTTGACTTCCATTTTAAAGTTAAGATGAAGTTAAACTGAAATTTAATGCCCCAACATTGCAGACTACTGTCTCTGTCATTTCTAGAGTTTGGAAGTTTCTTGCAATGCACTTCCTGTTTATTCTGGGTTCTTTGATGGAGTTAAAGACTAAATAATTAGAGTTTCAGTTTTTCTTACCATATCTAGGCTGAGCCTGTACTAGAACTTGCTCTATAGACCAAGCTGACCTTAAACTCACAGAGATATGCCTGCCTCTGCCTCCTGAGTACTGTGATTAAAGGTGTGCATCACCACCGCCTGTCTGTACTATTTTTAACTATTTGTTTCTTTCTGAGAGTGTCTACACCCATTTTCTTTTCTTTCTTAAGCCAACGCACATTGTAAAGCACGCTGGAACATGTTCAGAGGTTTTCTCCCATCTAGATCTGTTCTTACTGTGTATCTTTTAGCCTTTTCTGACCATGTGAGTAAACTTTAAACAGCTAAACTAAAGCTGAGTCGTCCACTCGGCTCTATTTACTGACTCTGTCTGCTTCTAGGCTCCTGAGAGCCAAGCCTAAAGCTAGCGGCCCAGTAGGAGGCACGTTTGGCCAGAAATTACATTCAACCCCCCCAGAGCTCTGAAATATCAATGCTAGCACTTGGTAGGCATGTTTGCTTAGTTTCCTGTTTCTATTTAGTGTGAAAAAAGTTGTTTGGGTGCTCTGCTATAAGGCAGAACTTCTTAAAGGAGCCATATCTTTTTGTTTGTTTTCTGGTTTTTGTTTGTTTGTTTTGTTTGTTACCATGTTTGCCACTTGCCATCCTCTTTCTCTGTCGTAGTGGGCTCTTGGGCCTCTGGAACCATAAGCCAAACAAACTCTTCCTTCTAGAAGTTGCCTTGGTCATACTATTTTAGCACAGCCACTAATACAGTGACCAATAGACTTGACATGGACTCTCACTGTGAAAGGTATTTCTATCTATGTGGCAGACTATGTATGGGGTGATGTGGATGTCTTCAAAGATGATTTTGGATCACACACCAGCCGGCAAGGCAGTGGGAACTAGTACTTCTTTTTCACTTGTGAAAACAAACCCTACATTGCATATGCAAAGAAATGGCTCAAAGACAAGCAGATCCAAACTACTGACAGATGCACCCTAACAACAGCTTGAGGCAAGTGCGCAAGCCACGTTCACGCTCAACTTTATACGTTTAGGTTTTTAGGTCTTGTTTGAATTTTTTCAATCAAAAGTAAAATGTCTTTTTTTTCTTTTAACATAATGTGGCTGCTGTTCATCTGTATGAGGCCCCTGACCTGTTTGTGGCTATGTCTCTTCACAGCTATCTCTATCCCCATAATAGGTCATGCACAGTATATATTTTGTATTGATAGATTTTAAGTGTATATTTTAAGCGATAGTTCCATAATTTGCTTTCTCTTTGTAAACTTACTTATTGTTCTACCTTTTATATTGTCCATATGCAACGTGAGCATTTAATTTATGTTTCTCACCTCCTTTTGGTACTCGAGCCCTATAGCATGCCAGAGTCCTTTCCTACCTCTGCAAATCAAGATCCCCACCCCTGTGTGATAGATGTGAGAGCTCAGGAAGTTTCCTCAAGCTCCTCCCCCGGGATTCCCTGTAGTACAGATGTGAGGTCTGACTTGCAGAACCCAGCAGCCTTGGCCAGGTTAGGAAGTATGAGGAGGCTGGACCAGGTGCTGCCACGTGTTCAGATTCACAAGAAGGAACTAAAAAGAACACTAATGTTTGTGTGTTTGCTTTCAAATTAAAGACAATATTTTAAACTTCTGGGAAAAAATATCTTATCTGGAAGGTAGCCTTTAAGTAAAGCTGTCATCAATTCCTTACCACAAAATAGGCTTCCTATGTCTGAGAAAATCAAAAACCTTTAGTGAATCACACATTTTAGAAAGAAAACGCATTTCTCTTATACAGGGCTGCCTGATTCTGGCATGGAAATCAGGGAATGTGAGTTCATATTATACTCAACGTGGCCCAAGGGCCCAGAGAGCTTGGTTCTGTACCCCAAGGCCAGTTCCAAGAATGCAGCAGAGGGAATGAATTTGTGCAGGTTATACTGTGTCACAAGGATGAGTGCCTAGTTGGGATATATTTGGCACAATTTAACAGAGTTTTCTCAACTTTGTTTGTAGTATGAAAGATTAAAAGGTGAACTGGTCCAAAACTGCACATCTGGCAACTCTGAAAAAGTCAGTTTCCTTTTCTAGAAGAACGCTGAGTGTATGTAGCATTGTGAAAATACAGTTTCTGAGTTGGGTGAGTCACAGCACCCTGTCACTCACAGATGAGGAACAGACAATAGTGCAGTGACTGAGCGAGCTACGGGAGAAAGAACGAATGATTGGTCATCGCTAAAATCGTAGTTGTTACCATCTGCCACATAAACCTAGTGCATGGAATCAATCCCCCTAGAAAGGATTCAGTTCTGCAGCTCTGGCACTCAGCCCCATGCTGAATCAAACCTTGTTGACTTCTGAGAGAACCCTCCCATACTGACTCTAAGGCGTCAGAGCTCCCATTCCTTCTGTTCTCTCTAGCATATTCTGACCATGCTGAGCAAGAGATAGAAATGTACAGTGGTAGAAAATCTAAAATCTAACACTTAGTAGCAAAGCAAGCAAACAATCATCTTAATGCTCACATTCCCTATGTCCCTGTTGTCCCTAAGTCACTGTTCAGCCAGCACTAGGCTGTGTGCACAACTCCTCTGTCTACTTCAGAGTCGAGACAAACATTCCCCCTAACTCACAGTTCCTGGGGTCATGGCAGATGCAAAGGTGGCATTTGGACATATACAGACACATGTGTCCAATATGCATCACACTGCAGACACATATGTTCAATATGCATCACACATACATACACATATGTTCAGTATGTGTCACATACAGACACATATGTTTAATTTGCATCACACATACAGACACATATTACAATATACATCTCATTCACTTACTCAAGTCATTCATTCTGCACTGTAGATAAAGTATACACTTTCCATTTGGGGACATAGTGCTTGCTATGGGAAGCAGAGTCCTGTGGTAGGTTCATATTTTACCAGTGAACTCATCTCCAGTTCAGAAATTACTATCTTGAACTATGCTATACCTGTAAGATAATTTTACCCAAGTATCTACCTAATTATACAGAACTTAAATTTTTATATTTTCATATCTGCATTTTGATGATATAATCTAATATTCCATATAAATGATAAAGGACTAGAGGCTAGACGTCAACTCTAAGCAGTATCCTTGGATTTTTTTGTCCACACAACATTATAAGACTTTACTCAGTGTTTTCTGATTCTGAAACAAAAGCCTTTTTATAGTTCCTGACAAGAATATACTGGAATCTCATGAGGCAATGCCTCACTACACACATGTCCTCCATGCTACATGATGTTGGCATGTTGAATAAATGAAGAACTTACCTTCTGAGCTGTCGGGCTTTGTTCTGAACACTCTCCTATGAGCCTGCCTCCTAACCTGACAAACATCACCTAGATGCCCTTCTCCAAGGACACTGCTCCTGTCAGCACAGAATGACTATATGGTCTGAAAGAACTGGCCATTGGTGGCCAGTTCATTCCGACAGGTGATCTTCTCCAACTTAGGTGACCTCATATTGCCCTGAGAGGGTGAGCCATCAAGGTAGAGGAATTGCATGGCCTGAGTTCTAGGTGGACAGCTGTGAATAGAGGAGGCACACCATATTGTAAAAGAGATCAAACGGAGAAAATATGACACCAAGTTACTAACAAAAGCAATATAGTGTCTATGTGCTCCTGAGAAATAAGACTGTATCCTCACTGCAGAATAAGTTAGGGGAAAAACCACTCACTCTGTTAAGTGGAGGTGATCACACAGCCTCAGTCACACTCAGTTCCACAAGGCTACCTAGAGAAGCAAGGACTCCCCTCAGTAAGAGATGTGACATGTAGCATCGAGGAGGCCAGTCACAAGGGAAATGTACCTAAGTCAGACTTGCAAACATCTCATTTTCTTTCAAATTCAGAATCTAGAGGTCTATATGGAACATAAAAGCAAACGAGGAGATGTTACAACCACTGGTGCATAAAAAGTTTCATATTTTCCAGTTGCTTCAAAAGAAGCTGAAGACACAGGGTGAAGACTGGATCAGACTCTGGGTCAAGCTGCAGAGAGTTCAAAAATTCACAGCAAAAGTTGCGGACCAAAGCAAGAGGCCTAAAATGATACATGATGATATCATACCTTCAGAGAAAGACTTGAGCTAAGCCTCTAATCCTAAATGCCAGTCCCACAGAGAAAAATGACACCTCAATTCTGCTACAACTTAGTCCTCTTCTGAACATTGCAAATACCACCACCATAAGAAAAAATGGGATTTGAATTTTTAGAAAAAGAAAGAGAGAAGGAGAAAAAGAAAGATTCATTTAACAAACTAACTCCAAAAGCTCAAGTCCCAGGACAGAAATAAAAATAACATGAAAAACAAGACAACATGACTTCTTCAGAGATCTTTAGTCTTGTAGTAACAGCTCCTAATAATAATGATTTGGAAGAACTCCCAGACAAAGAATTTGAAAGACTAGTTATAACTATGTTCAAATAAATCAAAGAAGGCATGAATGCATTATAAGAAAACAAAACAAAAAAAGAGCAGAATGAAATAAGGAAGTCAACTCAAGAAATAAAATAGAATCAATTAAAAGAATTGCTATAGAAAAAAATTGAAATTATGCTGGAAATAAAAAAGTCAATAATTAAAAATATTTAATATTAAATTTTAAAAATAAAACTCACCAACAGCTTTTATCATGTGGAAAACAGAGTTTCATGGCTGGAAGACAAGAATGAAAAATGGATTACATAGTAAAAAATCAGTAATAATTTTAAGACATACAGGAACAGAACAAAGACACCCTCTGGGATACCATGAAGAGACCAAAACTTCAAACTATAAGCATAAAAGAAAGAGGAAAAAATGCTTCACCAAGGCATAGAACACATTTCCAATAAAATCATAGAAAAGAATTTCCCAAATCTGAAGTAGGAGATGCCAAGTCAAGCACAAGAAGCCTGCAGAACACCAACTAGAGAAGACAAGACAAGAAACTCCCTGTGAGACATGTCTTAGTTACTGTTTTATTGCTGTGAGGAGACATCATGACCAAGGCAATTTATGGAAGACAGTTTTTTACCAGGGGGACTTGCTTTCAGAGAGTTAGTCCATTAACATTGTGGCATTGACCATGGCAGCAGGCAGGCAGCAGGCAGGCAGCAGGCAGGCAGCAGGCAGGCAGCAGGCAGGCAGCAGGCAGGCATGGTACTGGAGAAGGAGCTTAGAGCTCACATTTGATCCCAGTTTTCAGGCTGAGTAAAGAGCAAGACTGGGCTTAGCATGGGCTTTAGAAACCTCAAAGCCCACACCTCCTCCAGCAAGGCCATACCTCTAATGCTTCCCAAACAGTTCCACTAACTAGGAAACAAGTAGTCAAGCGTATGAACCTATGGGGCCTTCCTCATTCGAACCATTATGACCAATTATAATTAAAACATCAAACAAATATAAAAGAAAGGACATTGAAAACTGCAAGGAGGAAAGACAACATCACCTGTAAAGGCAAGCACATCAAAGTAAAACCTGAATATTTTGCAGAAACCTTGGAAGTCAGAAGGGTCAGGAAAGATGTGTTTGAAATTCTGAAAGATTTTTGAACTGTGTTCACAACTGTGAACACAGACTACAATGTCCAAGAAAACTAGATGTTAAAAGTAAAGAGGAAATGAACTTTCCATGTAAAAATGAACTAGAGAGATTATAACCACTAAGACAGCTCTACAAAAGATGCAAATAAAAACACTTCATGCTGAAGAGAAAGACAGGTGTGCCAAAGGTGCCAGAGGAATAAATAAATGATTACAAGAAAATTAGTTAAAAGAGTTCTAAGAAAACAAACAAAAAAGCCCACAAAATCAATAAAACACACCTACCAATAACTGAATATTAAAGGTCTCCATTCCCCAGTAAAAAGACACAGATTAGCAGATTGGGTCAGTGGTGTGGGAGAATTGTCTGTATTCTGTCGATCATGTTTTAAATAAATGCTGA
>LOJH01034589.1:4607-15989 GCA_001685095.1 Ellobius talpinus
AAGGAAGGAAGGAAGGAAGGAAGGAAGGAAGGAAGGAAGGAAGGAAGGAAAGTGACCGGCAAATAGAATATCATAGTGAACAGTCACAACAAAAAAGCAGAACTGGGCCAGGCATGGTGGCACACTTGGGAGGCAAAAGCAGGCAAATCTCTGTGAGTTTAAGGCCAGCCTGGTTTTCAGAGCAGCCAGAACTACATAGTGAGATCCTGTCTCAAAAAGCCAAAACAATTAATAATAGTTAGAAAATAAAATACAGCAGACATAAAGGTCAGTGCACAATGCCACACCTCTAGAATCACTAGTAGGTGTGCTGGCTCATCTGTAATCCCTTCTCTTGGGAGTCTAGTGTTGCAATGAGGAGCCTCTTGTGCGTCCAACCACCCAGAGCCGAAATAACCTCACAGAAACTGTATTAATTAAAACACTGCTTGTACCATTAGCTTTAGCTTCTTATTGGCTAACTCTTACATCTTAATTTAACCAATCTCCATTAATTTGTGTATCGCCATGAGGCTGTGGCTTACCAGGTAAAATTCCCAGCATCTGTCTCTGGTGGCTCCATGGCATCTCTCCCTGACTCTGCCTTTCTTCCTCCCAGCATTCATTTCCATCTTCCCTGCCTACCTAAGTTCTGCCCTATCAAGAGGCCAAGGCAGTTTCTTTATTNCTTCTTATTGGCTAACTCTTACATCTTAATTTAACCAATCTCCATTAATTTGTGTATCGCCATGAGGCTGTGGCTTACCAGGTAAAATTCCCAGCATCTGTCTCTGGTGGCTCCATGGCATCTCTCCCTGACTCTGCCTTTCTTCCTCCCAGCATTCATTTCCATCTTCCCTGCCTACCTAAGTTCTGCCCTATCAAGAGGCCAAGGCAGTTTCTTTATTCATTAACCAAGAAAAGCAACACACAGACAGAAGAACCTCCACACCAGACTAGGGAATCCCCAGGGCAAGCTGGTTAGATTGACCAAACAGAGGAAACTCTGGGTTCAGATGCATACATACACACAAAAATGTTTTTAGATCTATTTATTTTATTTTATGTGTTATGGGTGTTTTGCCTGCATGTATGTCTGTGCACCATGTTGCATGCCTGGTGCCCTCAAAAGTCCGAAGAGGGTGTTAGATCCCCTAGAAGTGAAGTTGCTTGTAATTGTGGGATACCAGGTGGGTGATGGGAACCCAACCCTGGTCCTCTACTAGAATAACAAGCTCTCTTTACCTCCAAACCATCTCTCTGGTCACTCCACCCTAACCGTATACCCACAGCAAAGGACAAACGCAGTTCCTAACTCTGCTGCTAAGGGCTGTGCAGCTGTGTGACCTGGGGCAATTTCACTGCCACTCTCTAAGCTACCTGTAACAGAGAAGTTACCAAGCTCATCTCACAGAGTGTGGGAACTAAGCAGACGGGTGGGAAAAGGTCTCGATAACTTGTGGGTGTTTTGTAAATGTGCTTGATCTAGAAGAATTATCTTCCTCTTATTGGCACAGGGTCCCTGGGACTTTTAGTGGATGGGGCATATGTTCCCTCCCGTGACCTGTTCTCAAAAAAACACTCAGAATCTACAGGCAGCCAGGGCTACCAACCACAGGACACCTTTTCCTGTCCACTGTTTCCCTCTGAGGTGGAAAGCAATTCACTGGAATAACTTACCCAGGGGCAGGGAAAGGAAAAAGCAGCAAAAACTGTTTTAACAGGGAGGTACACCATCACATGCAGGAAAATCCCACTGTGGGGCAGAGATGCTGATGCAGAAGAGGAGGGGCTTTCCAGGCCTTCCCTAGATGGACCCGAATGTCCTTCATTCCATCACTTTTTTTTCTTGCCCACAAAATGGGCATTAGACACAGACACACACACACACACACACACACACACACACACACACACATACAGGATGACAGTTTGAAAAACAGACCATGTAGAAAAAAGGGGTTGGGAGGGGATGTTCGAAGTGTGTCCTCAGCCAAAGTATTCTTCCTATTACACCAGCCAGCTTCCAGAGTCAAGACGGGGAAAGACAGCCTGGAACACAGGCGATGCTTCCCCAGGGAAGGAGATAGATTTTTGGATTACTAATGGAGCCGGTTCTGCAGGGCAGCTTTGATGTCTTGCCCAGTGTGAGGCTGGAGCCTAACAAGCCAGGGTTCCAAAGCAAATGGTTCTTTGGCAGTCTCCAGCAGCTGTCTTCCTACTAGGGCATGTGCCTGAAAATCCAGGAAGTCCTCCCATCCAGTCTGGGCTGGTGCCCCTGCATCCATGCCCTTGTCCTGGGTGCTCAGGAGTCCTGTGTGCTGGCTCCTCCCTGCCCTGAACTGAGCTGAGTTGCAGTCTTGAGCATTAGTAAGTGTGAAACGAGTTGCTCACTGCTTCTTGTTGAGAGTCTGTTTTTGCTAAGCTGCCTGGGGGAGAAGATTGCATTTCTTGGTTATTTTTAAACCCGGGTTTGTGGAATTTGATTTGGAAAAACAACAAGACAAAATAGAAAGTCACGAGAGGCTAGTGGCTCTGGGCATCCTCCTAAGGAGACTTGAGGCTCCCTAGGGCTTCCTGGAACCCAGGAAGCTTAGGCCATCAGAGGACAGGGGAGCAAGGGTTCTGGGTCCACTCTGCAAAGCATGTGCCCCACATTTGCATGCCAAAGCCTCAGCCCTAAGGTTGCTCTAGCACTTGGACTTGCGGCAGGATCCAGCTGCATGATTGTAGATCCAGCCAGACTTGGTTCTGGTCAATGTGGGACTCATGGATTAGACATAAAGCTTGACAGTTGCAGCATAGTTAGTAAAAAAAGTTTCATAGGGAAGATGCGAAGATTGAAGGTAGGAGACTCTAACCTAGCAGAGAAGGATCCAGAAAAACTCCAGAAAAAAACTGAGTGGGATGGGGCTGAGGAAGTGGCTCAGTCAGTAAAGTGTTTGCCATGCAAGCATGAGAACCTAAATTCAATCCCCAGAACCCATGTAAAAATTGGGTGTGAATCAGGCACTGGTGGCTTAGTGTTTAATCCCAGCACTTGGGAGGCAGAGGCAGGTGGATCTCTGTGAGTTTGAGGCCAGCCTGGTCTACAAAGTGAGTTCTAGGGCTACACCGAGAAACCCTGTCTCAAAAAACAAAACAAAACAAAAAGTTGGGTGTGGTGGCCTGTACCTATCATCCCAGCTCTGGGGACATAGAGACAGGAGAATCCCTGGGATTGATTGGCCAGTCTAGCTGAATAAGTAAGCTCCAGGTTCAGTGAGTCTCAAAGACTAAGTGGAGCACTATAGAGGAAGGCATCCAAAGTCAACTTCTTAGCCTCTAAATGCATGCGCATTCGAGAGCGTGTGTACTCATGCATACACACACACACATGCACACATGCACGCACAACATTTAAATGGAACCTATTATGTAATGAAGGAGTCCTTCGGAAGCTCTTAGGAGATAAAGGGGATGTCCAGATATTCCACAATGCTATTCAGAGAGGGACCAGTACAGTGAACTTGCCCTAGGTTCCTTCACAGCTGGCGTTGCTGGCCAGCACCCACACACAGGGGTTGACTGCCGTTCATGAGATACAATGTACATGTCTATGGGCAAGGATCATTTGTGTCACTGCCAACATTGTACAACTTACAAAGGGCACAAGTGGTTCAGAAAAAATGAAGAGTAGAAGGTGACCCTAGCAGCCAAGCTGAGGACTGACGCTATATTTCCTCAAAAATGTCCCTGATTCTCCAAAACTGCGGAGAAACCCTGTCTCTCAAAACAAACAAATGTCCCTGATCTGAATCATTTTAAAGAAAAATAATTCTTCTAGTCTTTGAGATAAGGTCTTACTACATAGCCCTGGTTAGTCATAAACTGTCTTCCTGCTTTTGCCTACCCCCATGCTAGGACTAGAACCATGTGCCATCATGGGACCATTAATTAATCAGTTAATTGGTGTATGTGCAGTGTGCACATCATGGCCCTCATACGGAGGCTAGAGGACAACTTCCAGGAGTTGCTTCTCTAATTCCACTATGTGGGTCCCAGGGATCAAACTCAAGCTCCACCATCCATTGAGTCATCCCTCTGGGCCAGGAATTATTATTTTTTTGTTTGATTTTGCTTTGTTTGTTTTGAGACAGGGTCTCACTGTGTAGTCTTGGCTGTCCCAGAACTTGCTCTGTAGTTCAGGCTGACCCCAAACTCACAGAGATCCACACCTGCCTCTGCCTCCCAATGCCTGGATAAAGACGTGTGCCACCACTGCCTGTCTAAAGCTGGTAATTTCAAATTGCCATTTCTTTGTGGGTATGCATCCATACGCCTGTGTGTGTATGGGTGAGCATGCATGTGGAGGTCAGAGACAACTCTGGAAACTGGTTCTCACTCTCCATCATGTGGAATTCAGGTCAACAGGCTTGGCAGCAAGTACCTTAACCCCTTATTGCCAGTCCCAAGTTCCTGTGTTCTCTGATCAGGCTTGTATGGCATCGTAAGTTTTCCCAGTTAACGTGTTCATTTACGGATCTGACCGCCTCCACCCCCACTCCCTCTCCCCTCCACTCATCAGAGCTTGGCTGTTAGAAATGTGTGTTTCCTGTTTACAAAGGGACATAAAATATGCTGGTTGAAGGGTCTGCTCTGGGGTTTTGCTGACTCTTCCTGCGCTATGAGATAGATTTCACAGTTGCCGGAGTTTTGTTTATCCTTGGAAGGAATGCCTTGATGATGCTTAGAAACTCACAACCCCATAAGACCGTGTGCTTAAGATGCTCCGTTTATACTGTTCCCTTGTGTTTGATTTATTTATATATTCTACCATGTTCCAAAGAGGGTTTACTAAACACATATCAGGCAGTTTCGTTTCTTTTTTTTCTTTTAATTTTTTTAAGGTGACTGCTGAAGTTAGGACTAAGCAGAAGTCAGGAGAGAAGAGAAATCAGCCAGGTGGCAGTGGCGCATGCCTTTAATCCCAGCACTCAGAAGGCAGAGGCAGGCTGATCTCTGTGAGTTTGAGGCCAGCCTGGTCTACAGAGTGAGTTCCAGGACAGCCAGGGTTACACAGAGAAATCCTGTCTCAAAAAAACCAAAAAAAAAAGAGAGAGAGGGAAAGAAAATAACCGCATAAATGCATGTAGTTAATAAATACATATATCCTTTAAAAGCATAAAAATTGTACATATTGGTAGTATATTGTGTATCCAAGTGATGTTCAATACATAAATACATTGTATAATGTTTGAATCAGGTTAAATATACCTTACATACCATCTAAATGTTTGTCTCTCTTATGTGGCCCAATGTGGCCTCAGACTTGTTCTGTAGCAAGGATGACCTTGAACTTCTGACCCACCTGCCTCCACTTCCCAAGTGCCTCTATTACAAGAACATGCCAACACACCAAGTTTCTGAAATGCTAGGCTCTAATCTGGGGCTACACACATGCCAGCAAGCACTCCACCATATGGTTTAATCATGTCCCCCAAAGGTTCACTGTGATTGACAGGGAGCCTTTGCCCCCAGAACAGTGTCACAGGGAGGCAGAACCTTCAGGAGCTGGAGCCAGATGGGAGGTACTGAGGTTGCTGTGGCTGTCCCCTCAGAACATCCGGTGCCCGTGGCCTCCACAGGGTCAGTTTTCAGGCTGCCGGATTTGGCTTTCCGGGAAGCGACTAGCCACTCCCTTCGCAGCAGCGAGCAGGCTGGTGGGTTCCTTGTTGTTGTTGTTTTGCTGAACTGTCAATCAAGTCCATGGTTTCACCCAAGTGAAATGAATCTCCTTAGTACACATTCTTTTTCTCTTTAAGGCAAGAAAAGAGTCTCTCACCGTTTGCAGAAAGAACAACTGCGGGGGTTGTCCACTTGTTCACATTGCTCCAAGCAGAGCTCATTCCTTGGGTGTGTGAACTGTTCGGTGTTTTCAGGGCCAATGCTCTCAGAAGAAACTTGTCTTCGCAGAAAGCTTGAGGTCAGCCCGGACACAAGACCCTGTTCATTCATACCCATCCATCCATACAAACATACATTCATACATACATACCTACATACCTACATACACACACGTATACATTCAAACGTAGAAATTTGTGTTCTTTTTGTTCCCAGTGTGCGGCACAGGACAGATGTCACATAAACACTCCCTAGCTGAATGGAGCGATCACATTGGAAAGAGTGGGGTTTGGAGGCAAGAACCAGCATATGGAACACACTGGGCAAGAAGGGCAGGACAGGAGAGGGGGCTCCAGGGCAGGCAGAAGGCAGACACAGGGGTCAGGCAGGCCATGGAAAGAGAGGTGCTAGACAAGAAGGCCTGCTAAGTGGGGGTTTTGTCTAATTTGTATTTTCATTTTGTTTAATTGCAAATTTTTAATTATATGTATATGTGTATGTCTGTGTATAGGTGTGTGCATGGGGGGATGCAGGTGCTTATAGAGGCCTAAAGGCAGTACCAAATCTCGAGGACTTGGAGTTACAGGTGGTTATGAACTACCTGACTTGGCTAGGAACCGAACTCTGGTTCTCTGGTAGAGAAGTAAGTGCTCTTAATTTCTGAGCCATCTTTCCAGCTCCTAATCTCTATTTTTTTTTTGAGACAGGTTTCTCTGTGTAGACCAGGCTGTCCTTGAACTCATAGAGATCTGCCTACCACTGCATTCTGAGTGCTGGGATTAAAGATGTGTGCAACACCACCTAGCTAATATGTACTTTAAAAAGTTATTTTATTTTATATGTATGGGTGTTTTGCCTGCCTGCACGTATGTGCACCATGTGCATGCAATACACACAGAGGCCAGAAGAGGGCAGTGGCTCTCATGGAACTGGAGTTAGGGATGACTGAGTCATCATGTGGGTGTCAGGCACTGAATCTCTGTGAAAGCTGCAAGTGCCCTCAACCACTGAGCCCACCACCCAGCATCTAAGTTGTATTTTTAAAAGACCATTCGGTTCACGACTTTAATCCCAGCACTCAGGAGGCGGAGACAGGCAGATTGCTGTGAATTCAAGGCTAGCCTGGTCTACAAGAGCTAGTTCCTGACAGGCTCCAAAGCTAAAAGAAACGCTGTCTCAAAAAAAAAAAAAATTGAAGCCAGATGTTTTGGCTCTGCCTATAATTCCAGCACTTGAAAAGCTGGGGTAGAGAGAGATTGTCATAATTTTGAGACCAACCTTGGCTACATGATTAGTTCCAGGCTAACCTGAGCTACAGTAAGACTCTGTTGTGGAAAAAAAATAAGCTCTAAAGAATCACTGTGGCGGGCAGTGGTGGCACACACCTTTAACCCCAGCACTCAGGAAGTAAAGACAGGCGGCTCTCTGTGAGTTCGAGGCTAGCCTGGAGTACAGCGCGAGTTCCAGAACAGGCTCCAAAGCTACACAGAGAAACCCTGTCTCAACCCCTCCCCCCAAAAAATCATTATAGCTGCCCTGTGTGTCCCGAGTTTTGGGGTCAAACATAGAAATGAACAGAAAGAAAGCAGCCCCATTAGGCCGCGGCAGCCATAGGCCCGTCCAGAGGGTTCTGTGAGGAACATAGAGAAGTCTGCCTCAGCCATTGTCTGAGCTCCTTGCCAGACACTGGGAGTTGATTTGTGGGCTTGTTTCAGTGAGACTGTCCTTCAAATGGCGAATCCAATTTGCCGGGCAATGTTTCCACCTGACTCTAAGCGGGACAGGACAATGTAAATTAGACCTCAGCCACTCTGGAAGCGACAATGACCAAGCCATTTGGAGGGCTCCACGCCCCAGTCTCCAAAGTCCGAAACCAGGACCCACAGCTTCCTGTAGTCGACTTGCGGTTGCTACTTCGGAACTGGCTGGACAAGGTGCGGTATCTGTGCCATAGTTCTATCTGTCTCCAGCCTCCAGCTCCATCCTCCGCAGGAGGCCATAGTGAAAGTCTCCCAATCTAGGCCCAGGCTTGTCGCCTTTCTGCAGAAGCCTTTAGTCACTGCTGGTCACTTCCGGCACGGTCCAACTGCAAACCACAGTCCGCAAGGCCCTTTTCCAAATTTCACACCGCCCCCTACCACATGAGACCTTCCTGGTTAACTTAGGCACACTTGGGCACTTCCCTTTGTCTAGGAAACCTTCCCTAGTTTATGCCATTAACTCTCCCTTGGGTTGACTTAAGGTGCTTGACCTCCAAGTCCCCAGCCAGGGACTTTCCATGCTCCAGGTACTCTGTGCTCGGTAAGGACCAAGCACAGATAGGAAACCCACTGTTGGCTTCTCTCATGGGTTTGCCTGTTTCCTCCAGCTAGACTAAAAAAAAAATACAAATTAGGTGCTGGAGAGATGACCCAGCACTTGCTTCTCTACTAGAGGACCAGAATATGGTTCCTAGCACCCACGTCAGGTCTAAAGGGCAAGGACTTTGTTCATTCACTTTTAGCTCTAGGCCTTGCCTACAGAGACTAGCATAATAATGGGCTCAAAGACTGTTAAATTTGGCCCTGGCACCACCATTGCAACCTCGGGCCCGACCCAATTGCCAATGCCTTCCTATAAATTGAGAACTCCTGGGTCAGACGGCATTACCTTGAGCGCGAAGGCCCATGGGAGCTCTTTTCACTCAGTGCTGAGGGAATACACAGCTTGCCAGGGAAAGGACTCTTAAGTTGTTTCCAAAGAAGGTGAAAGGATGAGCTACTGCTGAAACCGCCAGGGAACTGTTAGTAAGGGAATATTCTCTCTGCGATGATGTTCCTGAAACAGACAAGAAGATGCTTCCAAAGATGAGCTACTGATTGGATGGAAGCCTGCTTGTCCCGAGCCTGACTCCTCCCGCTGAGTCCAGTGAAGATGTGGAATACCGAGCATGTCAGGATGTGGCCATCCTGAGATCTCGAGGGGAGGAGGTTCCTAACTGATTATTAGGCATGACGGAGTCTCGGTAATGTCAATGGTCAAGTGTTGCATTAAGGCTTCCCGAACAAAGTGAAAGCAACGTGGAAAATGAACAGAGAATTCTCGGTAAGGGAAGTGTGTGTATTGCTGGATAACAAGTGATCCTCGAGCCCAGCAGCTTAACACAGACAGCGTTTGAGCAGGGTGGGGTGGCACTTGTCGGAATCGGCAGCATTCAGGAGGCAAGGGGATCAGAAGTTCCAGGTTCTCCTTTGCTGCAGAGTACATCCCAGGCATGCCTGGTTTTCATGAGAAGCCAGTTTTAAAAACGAGAATAAAAACTAAACATTAGCTTTAGGAAAGAAAGGTCTTCAACGGCCAGAATCCACAGCAGAACCGAAACCTGTCTTGACCTGTTCTGGCAGCTGCAACAAAACCACCTTAGACTGGGGGCCTCACGACCAACATTTATTTTTCACAGACCTGGAAGCAGAACAATTCCAAGACAATAAAGTTAGCAGAGCCAGTGCTTTCTGGCTCATAGATGACACCTTTTCCCATCATGACAGGGGTAGCGGGGCTCTCTTGAAATTCCTTTTAAAGTTTATTTTGTGTGTATGGTTATTTTGCCTGCAAGTCTGTCTGTGCATCAAATGCATGCCTGGTACCCACAGGGGCCAGAAGAGGGCATCAGATCTCCTAGAACTGGAGCTACAAACCGTCGTGAGGTACCACGTGGGTGCTGGGAATCCAACTTGAACCTTTGCAAGAGCAGTCAGTGCTTTTAACCACTGAGCCATCTTTCCAGCCCCTATTATTATTAGCATCTTTTTTTTTTTTTTTTTNGCAGACAGGGTCTCTCCACATAGCCCTGGCTGTTTTGGAATCACTATGTAGACCAGGCTGCCCTCAAACTCACAGACATTATTAGCATCTTAAAGGTGTAGATCTGTTACTTGCTTGAGGACTCTCATGTTTCGCAAAGTTGAGACTTATCCCAGGTGTTTTTTTGCTCCCTCCTCCCCTACCCCACTATCTCCCACCCACCCCCTTTCCCAATCTGGGCTCCTTCTTGTACACTCACTCAGCATGGAGTGTGTTCTGTCCTTCTTCCTCCACAGCCAAGATGTAAAGAGTCCCCCCGGGACTGGGGAGGAGGTGAGAAGGGGGAAATTACTTCAGAGGTCTGGAAGCTTTTATGAGCATGCATCTCCCCTGGTCAGATGAAGAACCCATCAGAATCTCTCTGGAGGCCGCTGTGAAGGTGTTCTGGAAGGACTGGCGAGTCTAATGAGGTGTTGGCCTCCGGGTGCTGTCAGCTGACTGGCTCTCAGAGCAGGTCTGGTCCCTGCTGCGCTCCAGGATGAGGTCAGGTGTGGCTCATCCCGCAGAAACCTTGCCGAGCGGTAGACTGAAAGCACACGTGTACCTTTACCCTGCATCCCTGCAGCCACAGGCATCATGCTGTCCGTTTCTCTCATGTGATGGGGAAGCCTGATGGGGAAGCGTGAGACCTAGAAGCATTCTTACCGAGTCCCTGCACTATAGCCTGTCTCCAAGCAGTTCCCCCTGGGGGCTGGAGAGATGGCTCAGTGCTTAAAATCCTGACTAAACTCAGAAATGCAGATCTGATTCCCAGTACCCACATGGTGGGGTCACAACTGTCTGTAAATCCAGTCCCAGAGGATCTCATGCCCTCTTCTTCTTCTTCCTCCTCCTCCCTCCTCCTCCTCCTCCTCCTCCTCCTCCTTCTTCTTCAGAATATATTTATTTTATTTCATGGTTTTGTTTCAATCCATGGCCTGTTAGCTCCATTACCTTGAGCCAAGGCATTATGGCTATGGGACACAGTGCGGAGGAGGAGGCTGATCACTTCATAGTGGGCAGGAAGCAGAGAGACAAAAATTGGAAGGATCCAGGGCAAGATGGATCTCATGGACAGTTTCCTGTGTCTTTCTTCTGCTAAGTTCCAGTCCTCCTTGCAGACAACTCCATCCCATGAACTTGGGCTGCAGGCAGACAAAGATGGAGTTCAGAGGTTCCATCCATTATTATCAGGATGGGGAGCATGGTGGCATGCAGGCAAATGTGGTGTTGGAGCTGAGAGTCCTACATCTTGACTCAGAGGTAACAGAAAGCCAGTTGACTGTCACACTTAGTGAAGCTTGAGCTCTCATGCCCTCTTCTAACCTACGAGGGCACCAGGCTATCATCATGTTGGTACTTACACACATATAAGCAAACACTTATGCACACAAAATAAAAGCAAATATTAAATAAAACATCATTACCTTGGTCTCACAGAGGGGGTGTGTTGAAACCCAAGGGCTTGCCTTTGTGGGTCACTTCTCTACATTATAAAAGTGTGTGTGTGGCAGGGGCTGGCAAGATGGCTCAGCCAGTTAAGGTATTTGCTGTCAGGCTTGAAAGTCTGAGTTTGATCCCCAGAATCCACAGAATGGAAGTAGAGGACTAAGTCCTGTCAGTTGTTTTCTGAACCCTATACCCCCACCCTTCCTAGTCCAAAGAGCAGTCAGGGTTCCCTGCCCTGTGGGAAGT